>JBBPBT010000487.1:5680590-5795608 GCA_037974875.1 Cicer bijugum
GGGTACGAAAGCCAAAAGTCTCTTTTTCTTCTCCTTCTATTTCCTCAAATTTTCTTCTCCTTCTATTTTCTTCTCAAATTTGTTCAAAAGGTATTCTCAATTTCAATTCTCCATCTCATCCCACAAATCATTCAAACTTTTTCCAATTTCAATTCTCATTTTTCTATTCAAAAAGCTCATTTCTTCATTGATTCTCGTTTTTCAGTTGAAGTTAAAGAAGCTTTTCCCAAATTAGGGTTTCTGCATCATTTTCTGTGTAAATTGGGCCTAGCGGTGTTGAAAGTCCAACTAGCTAATCGGTACTCGATATGTCCACTGACGATAGGATTTTACATTCATCTATCGGTTTGCGTAATACGAGAGCAAAAATGGAGAAGAGGATCACCCTACTTCAGACCGTTGCCACCGCTGGTGTTTTGTCCGCCGTTTCCTTCTGGTAACTATTTCTAAACTCTCATTCTAACTAATTTGCTACGAACCTAATCTGAATTAAATTCGCGCTGTTTAGGTATGGATTCATGTTTGGCCGAGAATCCTCTCGCAAAGAGCTCTCTCAGTTAATTGAAGATCTCTGTCGTGGAAATCCAACTTCTCCTCCTCCTCCTCAATCTTGAAGGTCTTTCTTCTTAATTGTACTCGTTATGATTTTTCGACGCTTACCTATATGTTATTTATTTTGTCGATAATAACTACTTGAAACTCTCACACACAACTTCGTAATCTTAATTTATACACTGTGTTCAACATTCACTATGTCCTCTTTTTCTAACATTGTTGTAGTTAGTATTGATTATAGAGGTTGAAGTTGTTTCTCAACTTTGTGAGCTTGTTGAAGGTGCATAAACTATGAAGCATAAACAACACACTGTAACACATACACCTTTGATTGTTGATGCTACATAGTTCATAAAGAGTTCTCTAGTTTTGTTATAACCTTTTGTAATGATTTTGTTGAATATTTTCTGTTTTAGAGAGAAATAGAGTGAGCATCTTTCGTGTAAACCTATTGGCTGAGCTATAATTTGATAAGTTTGTTCAGCTCATGCTTTTAGCCCTATTGGAGGTCAAGGGCCAAGTGACTTTGGTTCCATTTATAGAGCAATTAAAATTGATTCTAGAATTATTTTTGACATGTTCACAAGTAGAATTGATTTTGTTTCTGAATGTATTATTGTGAAGTTAGAATGTGCAGTTTTTATCTCTAGAATCGATTTTTAGTCTTGAATTTATCATTTTCTTCACTTTCCTATGAAAATATCCAAACATAAATTAACTTACCTTCAATTCACTTTTAGTCAATTACTGTTTTGAAAATAACATTGGCAAAGTAGGTTTAGTTTTGGGCTTGTTTGAATTTGCTTGAGTGAGTAAATGAGTGATAATCAAGAAAAAACTGAGTGAAAGTTGGAAGAGAGCATTTGAGATGGTACATATATAGAGGCATAACTTTCTTTTACGGTTGCTGTTACTTAATTTTATTAGAATTCAGTGACAGTTTTACAATTCAGCATATTAGCTGTCAGTAACACTATTACTTGGTTAAAGACTATGCATGTATACAAATAAGCTACACATAAGCATGAACTATTAGTCTATTACTCTAACAGGACTATGAATTTTCTATGCATTTTTTTAATGGATGAATTTTAATGTGAATTGCAGGAGATTTAGGGAGAAGAAAGAAGCTTTGGAGCATGAGGCAGATCCAGAAAGGGATCAAAGAACTCTTTTTGCCTATCAGGTTAATTGGCTGGCCTGTTCTGTTTATGTCGCTGATTATATGTTCTGATATAGTAGGGTATTTGCATGTAATTTAAAACTGGACCAAACAATGTTGCAATTGGTTGTCATATCTCTCTCAAAATATACTTACAACTTTTTTTGAATGGCGAAAACCCTTTCGTTACTCAATCACCCAAACTATTTTGATACTCACACTGCTAGGAAGAGAAGAAAGGAAGATAATTTTTAACACTCAATTTCATTCACTTCAATTGATACAGTACTAAGGCTGGTGGTATATGCCTTTTATAGACAGAACTGTTACAACAGAATAATTAACCCTCTATGTTAAGTAATTGGATGAAATGGTGCAGCTGTAATATGAGGTGGTGCTGCAATTTGTTAATACTGAGCAAAACATCTTAATAGCTAACTAAGGAAAATCATCATGGACAAAGACTCAAAATAGTGCCTTAAATTTGGTCCAATCGACATTTGCAACTTCTTAATTCTTCTATATGATGCTTGATTTAATTCCATCCGCAAGAAGCCTTTGCATCAACAAAGGTAATGTAACATGAAAAGCCACAAGTGGATAGCGTAGGGACGGTCCCCAATGATAACTGAAAACTGATTCAGAAGGGGAAAGTTAACAATTGCAGCACTTTGCCTTGACAGCATGCCAAGTAGGAGTTGATAACAATTTTATAGATAAATGGTATTTTACATCGATTGAGTATAATTTTAACAGTTGACACCATTGGAATGGGCATGTCCTAGTTTACAATGCCAAATACAGTAAGACTGTCACTTACCTTTTTCCATAACAATTATTGGACAGTTTGCCCATCTAGAGCATGCTAAGGCTGCCCAGAGTTTAAATGGAAAATTGGAAATTGCTGGCAGAACAATCAAGGTAGAACTGTTTACATTATTTTATTTTTTACTTTTGTATGTGTGGGTTTATTTGCTTGTCCTTATCTTTATAATAACTAATGCTCTTAATCAACCATGTTTCGTCTGTGGCGGACCATGTTGGAAGCCAAGATACGACAGCAAAATCTGCAGACTTTGATGATGATGAAGGTGGATTGGTAAGTTTATATATATATATATATATAACTAAATAAATAGCTTCTAGAGGACAATGTGTTGTTTAAATCTTTATTTCATCCTACAGTACATTTGTTTAGGTGGATGATTATTTACTCAGCTTGTTAGGGTTGATTGACAGTAAGTTTTGTTTAATTCAAATTTTCAATATTATTTTAGTAACTTTCAATCTTGCACTTCAAATTACTAAGGTTTGATCTTTCATCACATTTAATATAATATAAACAGAATAAAAGTTTATAACATGCAATTATTCTAACTTGTGTCCAATTTTCTCCTATTGACAGTGGATGCATCTTCGTGTCAATGATGAGATGGATTTTTATAATAACTTGTTAGGAAGTTGTTTGTTGTTCATTAATTTATAGGAACTAAAGCTTGTCCCGTGGGGATGTTTTATTGCAGAAACCTAGGAAGCAAGTCACAATTTATAATTTCTTCCCATGTTAATATCGTTATTGTTTGTGGTAAGCATTTTCTCTTAAGGCAAGTGAAAGACGGTGTGAAGAACTGATTACACAAGTTGTAGAATCCACAAAGCCTCTTTTAAGGCAAATTGAAGCCATGCAGGTAATAAACATATGTTTGAGAATTGCTTTTCCTTCTGTTTTATGTTCTCCTGCCTGGGATCTATTCTAGACTAATAATTTAATAAATAATAATAGGTTTTAGTGACAGACAATACTGTAGGAATAGACTAAATTTTTATTTATATTTTCGTAGGTTTTAGTGACAGTCATTATTGTAGGTAGAAATAAAAAACATATTGTGACACTCCTCAGAGCATGTAGTTACAGTCTTCAAAGTGTAGCAGGACGCCCCCTTAAAGTTGACACTAAATCTGGGTGTCACTCAAAGTATTATTGACCTTTACCTACAGTTTATAACTTTTAGTGACACATTTTGCATGTCACGATACGTCAATTTTTTTGTAGTGGGTAGTTGTTAATATGAATAAAAGAAACTCTGATTCAATTGATGACGTGGTTTCTAATAATTCATAAAGCAAATTAAAATATTTCTAGAATTCAATTAGATAAGAAATTGAGTAATATACTTTTTATGGTTGTCAATGCTAAGGCTTTGTCTTTCTTTTTTTAATTACAAGGATAGAGTTAAAATAAAATATGATGAAAACACACAAAATCGGCGGACCCTAGTTTTGAGTGATCTAATACCCTTTTCTTTTTGTTCAAGATATTAGAAGAATGGAATTCATTACTAAATCGAATAAGTTAAAAATCAAAATCAAGAAATTAGGGTCATTCTCTTCTTTGGTTCTAAGCTAATCGAATGGAAATATTTTCAGCGGCGGATCTTCTTAGGAGCGGGCAGGTGCTATGGCACCTTCTATATTTTTTAATTTCTTTTTATATATATATATATATATATATTATCAAAAATAATAGTGATAAATTATTAAAATATCCTTAAATTATATGATTTTGAGTAATTTTCGCCTCTTTATTTTTTATATGTATTTTCTCTCTTTTAGAATTTATACTAATAAAATATAATAAAATTAATATAACAAATATGTATATACATAATATGATAGAGAATGATAATCTAATTAATCTCGAATCAATAAACTTTAACACCCTAATTGACAACTCGACTATTAACTATTAACAAGCTTCTAACACCCTAATTAGAAACTCGACTATTAACTATTAACAATTTTTTTAGAAGTGACACGATATTTAAACATAAAAAAATTGATGCATTTTGTAAAAAGATGAAAATTATAAAATTGATATATTTTATTTGATTGAATTGTGTGAATTGTGAAAATTGTGTGACTTGTAAAAATTGAAATTCTAATTTTTTTTCAACTTGTCTACTATGTATGAATTGTGTGATACTCTAAACAAACTATATAACTTTTAAAAATTTCAATTATAATATTTAAATTTCAATTATAATATTTCAGTTAATACTTGTCGCTACTCGACTCCCCCAAATATTTTGTGCAAGATCCGCTATTGAATATTTTTATTCGAGATAACTCAGCTCATGAGTTGATCAAAAAACCTACTAATTTAGAATCCCAAGATGGGTAGATGTCATAGATGATGAATTGATTTCTTACCTATGTAACTATATTTTTCTTTTTGTTCGTACGTAATAATGGATTAATGAATCTATTATTTTCAATTATATATTTGAAGTGGTATTTTCTACTTCGTTTCCTATTTTTATCTCAAAAAAAGAAACTTAGGAAAATGATTTATAAAAATATGTATAATAAAGAACATATTTCATCTAGTTTCCTTATGCCCACCATAACCACTTATTTCAGTTTTCTACTACCAATCTTAACTATAACCGCAAGTTTTTTTTATCAATCTAAATAAGACAGGACTTATTTGATTTCAAATTTTCGGATGAATTCACAATTTCGGAATCGTTTAGATATTCTATAGTTACTTATCATGTCAATTTAAAATTCTGGGTAATTGAGATTAATGGTCAATACAGATTCATATTTAAGGATATATACTACCCCAGTTTCTTTCCTTTCAAACAAACTCAATGTTTGAAATTTTTCAATTTGGAACTTTGTTACGTCTAATTCCTATTACTTTGAATGGATTATTTGCAACGGCATATTTACAATACCGGTGTGATGATCAGTTGGATCTTTGCTTAAGTAACATCTCTTTTCTCTATTGACTTCTTATTCCTTTCTTATTTGTTTGTTTGAATCCAATAACAAGAGATCAAATTCATACATTACATTAGACTGTTATGCCACTAGTTCAATGTCATTCTCAATCTATCAAATCATGTTCTGTAGGATTTGAATCTATGACATCGGGTTTTGGAGATCTGGGTTCTACTGAACGGAACTAAGAGTGCTTTATTTTCATAAATAATTTTATGTAATTCCAATACATAATGAATGCATACATACTCAATATAGAACATTGTTCATATTGAGTATGTGTGTACAATTTGAATCGGTCTCAATGGATCGAGAAGTGTTTTTTTACTTCAAAAATTAAGGGCATGTTGGATCATGCATATATATACAGATAGAGAACTAGACCAACAGATTTACACTAGATATCTTTACCATTTATATATAGATAGAGAAACAGGGTATTAATTTGTATGGTCATGTTCTACTGTGTGGAATAAATGTAAAATAGATATTCGCTTTTGTTGAAATGGTTGAGTGGCTGGTAGCTCCAGTCTTAAAAACCGTTATAATTTGAAACAAAGAACTATTGAGGGTTCAAACCCCCTCCCTCCTTTTCCTTAGCAAATGGTTTTAATTTTATTTTATTGGTTCAGATTAGCTAAGAAATTTTGGGGCTCGGCTAAGTGGTGATATAGCGAAGCCCAAAAGAGATTACATATATATGAGTTGAAAAAAAAAAGGTTTTTCAATATGATATGCTGGATATAGCCCAATATGTATACTAAAATAAAAGAGATTCCTACATCAAGCATATGATTTCATCTCTTAATTAAAAGGAGTCATGGAAAGAACAGGCTCAAAATCTCGATCAATTCATTTGTCAACTCTTGCAGCAGCAGCTACACGAGCTCTTCATGTGTGGCATAAATGACTTACGAATAGGAAGAATCCTAGAACAAAATGAGAAGTAACTAACCAACTTCTAGGAGAGACATAATTGACTACATTAATCCCTATAGTTACGCCACCAACAAAATTTAAAGAATCTAAAGGAACAAGTGTCGTATATTCTGCGAAACGACATTTTGGCCAAGGTTATATGTCTCTTTTTAGTCTACTCAAGTTCAAAAACACATAGTTTATCCCCCAAAAGTCACTTCCCCAATCGGGGAACACACTAGATATTTACCCAAACCTATAGGTCCTTGAGCCGACCCTACATTAGCACTCAGACATTGGTCTCTAACTAGAAAATTGAAGGCTTAAGCCTGAAAATCTTTTGGTCAAGCCAGATTAATCAGTTTTTCAAAAGATCCATGAGACTACCGTGGAGTGACTGATTTGATCAATGAATATTCTTTTATTACAGTTGTAATTTAGTTCACTCGCCTTTTTCAATTGTGATAGAATCAAAATTGCTTATGATATATATAATAACTAGAGCTCCCATTTCATATGCATATCCCATTTTTTCCCAGCAAGGTTATAAAAAATCTGCGATAAGCTATCAGTTGAATTTTACGTGCTAATTATCATTTAGCTAATAAGCCCGTAGATATTAAGGTTCGACAAATTGTACTCCTGATGCGGTATTTGAAGAATAAGTTTGAATTCCTTATGATATGCAAGTGAAACAACTTCTTGCTAAGGATAAAAAGGGGGCTTTGAATGTCGGGTTGTTCTTATTTTACCAGAGGGCATACAATTGGTCCTTCCTTATCGTATTTCGTCCAAGATTAAAGAAAAGATATGTAATTTTTCTTTTCAAACCTAACGTCCCACAAAAAAAAAAATTCTTATGTAGACCCCGTTCTTGGAAATAAAATTGTGAAAGTACATTTCCTATTCTTTCTTCAGATTTCACTACTAAGAGAGATATTCACTTCTTAAAATATCATATAAATGTAGGCGGTAACAAAGGAAGGGGTTAGATTTATCCCGACAAGAATAAAAATAATAATAATGTTTATAATGCTACAACAACAAAAAATAGAAAAACAAAATCACACAAAAAGAAAAAGGTGGATATGAAATAACGATAGTGGATGCAGTAGATGGACGTGACGGGATTAATATTATACCTCAATGACCATAAATTCTTGTTTCAGAAGGTGCACCCATTAAACTTGATCAACCATTAACTAGTAATACTAATGTGGGTGGATTTCTTAAGGGGATGCATAAATAGTCCTTCAAGATCTATTACGTGTCCTAGGTCTCCTACTCTTCATTCCTTTTAAATTCATTTAACTCTACTTGCATTGCAAGGATCCATCCTTCATCTGCTTGTGCATCATCAATAGATGTAGTTCCATTTTTGAAAGTAGACCAAACTAGGTTGTGTCTTTCAATGATGATGTGGTCTTCAAAAAATCATTTGCAAATCTAATTATTAGAGTTTCAAGATGGGATGACTTGTACTTCCATCCAGATCTCCCTTATGACTTATCTTGACTGCTACTTACTTGCTCAAATTCATCCTCTGATGATATATCATCTATTCTATTTACTTGTATCCTTTATTTTTACATGTTCTTATGGTTTGTCTACATTTGTTTCCTTTAGTTCCAATAAACAATGCATTATCGTCGACTTTCTTTGACTTTTTAAGGTCAAGCTATTTGTCATCAAATTTAACATGTATTCAGTTTTCACAATCTAAGTTTCCTTATTAAACACTCTATAAGCATTAGATCTTTTAGAGTATCCAATAAAGGTCCACTTTTGTGATCTAGAAACAAACTTGCCATGGTTGTCTTTAGTGTTTAACATATAACAAGTACAACCAAATTGTTTAAAGTAAAAGATGTTAGGCTTATTACCCTTCCATAATTCATATGGTGCTTTATTCAATATTGAACTAGTTAAGATTCTATTTTGAATATAGCATGTAGTGTTAATTGCCTCTCCCCAAAAATGTTTTGCAATATCCATCTCATTTAGAATGGTTCTAGACATTTCTTGATGGGATAGATTCCATTCTCATCTCAAAAACTTTTAAAGAACTTGTTTTTGAATTCTCCTCCTTGATCACTTCTAATTCTTACAATCTAAATATCATTTTATTCATTACTTGTTTGCAAAATGAAATAAACATTTTGTGGCATTCATCTTTATTTCTTAAAAATTCTACCTAAGTCCATCTAGTGTAATCATCTACTTTCAGAAAGCCATACCTCTTTCCATTTACTGCTGCTATTTTAACTGGCCCAAAGATATCTATATATAAGAGCTCAAGGTGTTTTAAGGTAAAGAATATGTTCTTAATTGTAAAAAACATATTTTTTCTTTTCACTTTAACATGTTTCACATATAATTTTAATTTTGTAGCTAATCTTAGGTAAACCTCTAACTAGTTGAAGTTTAATCAATTTTGAGAATAATCTAAGGTTTGCATAACCTAACCTGTTGTGCCAAATTAATTTGTCTTCATTAACCAACATTATACACTTACGTCTTGTTTCTCTAGACTAAATAGATTTATCTTATATATGTTATTTTGCGTATGACCTATAAAGAGTACAAATCCATCCTTTTGACTAATTGGCTTGCACGTTTTTTTTATTATATATAATATAATAATTATTATCACTTAACTGACTAATATTTAATAAATCATGTTTAAAACATTTAATAAGTTAAATATGTTTAATAGAAGGAGAGGTGCCATTACCAATTAAGCCTTGCCTCATGATTTGGCCTTTCTGCTTTCCTAAGAAAGTTATCGTGCCTTTTTGATCAATGTTAGGTCATGAAACATAGACTTTTCTCCCAACATATGTCGTGAGTATCTACTGTTCAAGTACCATGATTGTTGTTTTAAATTGGATGTTGAAGACATCTACAACATAGATAATTTTGTTCTTATGTAACCAAATTTGGTTGGGTCCTTGTTTGTTAGTCTTGAAAGTTTTCTTGTTTTTCCTTGTATTTGACACAGGACAAGATAATTTAGAGTGAGATTTCTTTGAGTAAACAGTACACAAAATATCAGAGCAAATAAGTTTAGGTTCATTTACTGTTTCTTCCCATTCTATACCTCTTTTACCATTTCTACTAGCTCCATAAATCATAGAAGCTTACTTGCTTACTTCCAAACCATTAGCTAGAAATTATTGCAATGCTTCTTCATATTTTGAAATAAGTGTATCTTTCAAGGTTTTATTTTCATATTTAACATCAACACTTTCAGTTTTTAAGGTATTGAAATCTTTAATTAAGTTTACATTTACTTTCCTAAGTGCTTTCAATTTTAGAGACAACTTGAGGTTTTTATTTATGAAATCATTTATGACGTTGATTAAATTAGATTGGGTTTTACTAGAAAATTCCTCAATTTCTTCATCAACTAATTCACTTCCAACGTTAGAATCAGTGTTTGTGTTGAATCTAGAGATAGAGTTGGTATGAGCCATGAGAGCCAAATTTGCATGCTCTTCATCATCAAAATATTCAGTAGAATCATATGTAGCCACCAGAACCTGCTTCTGGTTGCATCGTGAGGAACTATTTTCATGATTCAGCTAAAATAGAGGGACCAAAACTACAATTAAGTCTTTTATTTTTTAGATTTTTGTAAATTTACAATTACTATATAATTTTTCATCAAATTTTCTAGTACATAGCACGGGTACACATACTAACTAGTACACGATATAGAGAACCTACACTTAGCTCGTTGATTTATTGATGGAAATTTTACATAAAATTTATTGGTAGTTTAGTTAAACATAATGAAAACTACATGAGCTTAATTTAAATTGTATAAATTTTGTTATTTTTGTATGAATGTGTCATCGAACGACGGCTTTAATTAGCTGAACTGTACATTGAGTCAATTGTACATCTAAAGATGAAGTAGCACATATCCAACAATATTGTGACCATGACACTGGTGATACCATGAAAATAGAACCTAATTGTCATTATTCATTAACTGAATCATGAAAATTGTCATTATTCATTAACTGAATCAGAAGAAAGTATTCTTGTCAAAAACAAAAATAAAAACCAAATAACGAAATAAGAACGAACAATATTCCATAAATACCTATTTAATGGGAGCAAAAAGATATCTATTTAAGTAGCGGAAACATATTATTATGCAAAAGTGCCAACAAGAATCGATGATCATGACTCAACTCAAGTTTAAGATACGGATTTAATATCATATGAATAAAAAAATCATATATAGAGTTACCTGTTAACAATGAAAAGAGGATGAAGATAGGCAACCACTCTAGGGTTTCATAACATAGAATGAACCAAACTTAAGTTAATAGGGTTATAATGAGTATATATACTGGAGAATAGAAATGTCTAAAATACCCTTACTACTAATATATAATAACATTATCTAACATCTCCCGTCAAACTCACAATGCATTAACATGGAGCATCGAGAGTTTGTCAACTAAAAAACAAAAACGTTTAATGGAATGCATCTTTGTGAACAAATCAGCAATCTGTAAAGATGAGGAGACAAATGATAGAATAATGGTTCTATGTTGAAGATGATGACGAGTAAAATGAAAAACAATCTCAATGTGTTTGGTGCGTTCATGAAAGACCGAGTTGTGAGCAATTTGAATAGCACTTTTGTTATCGCAGTGCATCGGAGTTGACTCAGAAAGAGAGATACCCATATCAGACAAAAGCCAACGCAACCAAATTATTTCAGCGGTAGTGGATGTCAAAGCACGATACTCAGCTTCTATAGAGGAGCGAGATACAATGTCATGTTTCTTACTCTTCCAAGAAATAAGAGAGTCTCCAAGAAATATACAAAATCATGTGGTAGATTTACGATATGTGGTGTCACCAGCCCAATCAGTATCATAATAACTTTGTAACTCCAATGAGGATGACCATGGAAAGAGAAGGCTTTGAAATTGAGTTCTTCGAAGATAACGAAGAATCCGAAGAACTACTGCCCAATGTACTATATTAGGAGAGACAACAAACTAACTAACAACATGAACAACATAAGCAATGTCAGATATGGTAATTGTGAGATACACTAAGCTGCCAACCAAAGTACGATACAAAGTGGAATCTGGTAATGGAACGCCATCTGAGGGAGCATATTTCACATTCAACTCAAGAGGAGTATTGGTTGCTCTAGTATCAAAAAGACGAGCCTGGTCAAGAATTTTGGCAATGTACTAGGATTGAGAAAGAAGATAGCCTCTAGGATAGTAAGCAACTTCAATCCCCAAGAAATAGCAAAGAGTTCCCAAGTCTTTCATCTCAAACTGTTTGGCCAACTACAATTTCAACTGATTGATTCCACTAACCTCATCACCTGTAATAATCATATCATCAACATATAGAGAAAGTATAATGCGACCATAAGTGGTGGACCTTATAAACAATGCAGAATCATGTCCACTAGAGCGAAAACCAATAAAGTGGTCACAGTAGAGAATTTCTCAAACCAAGCTCCAAGAGCCTGTTTAAGACCACATAGAGCCTTTTTTAACTTACATACTTCCCCTTGATTATGAGAAACTCCTTGTGGAGGGACCATATAGACTTCTTCATGAAGCTCACCATTTAAAAAAGCAATTTTGACATCCATTTGGGAAATATGCCATTGACAAATAGATACAACTACAATAAGAGTACGAATAGTTGTCATCTTCGCTAAAAGAGCAAAAGTTTCTTCATAATCCATACCATATTGTTGAGAGAAACCCTTAACAACAAGACGTGCTTTGTAGCGCTCAACTGACACATCAGACTTAGTTTCGATCTTGTATACCCAACGAGACCCAATAGCACGTTTTCTAGGAGGAAGAGGTACTAATTCCCAAGTGTTAGTTTTATGCAATGCAGATAATTCTTTTGCCATAGCCTGCTGCCAAAGAGGATCAAGAATAACCTCTTAATAGGAAGAGGGCTCAGACAAACTGTGAATAGAGGTTAAGAAAGAAGCAAACGAATTTGAGTAAGTGGAATAGATAAAATCATGTAACTGAGTAGACTTACGTTGAAGAGAGGGGTAACGAGGAGGATTAACAATCGCAGGAGATGGTTGGATAGCCGGGGGGCCAAGAGGGATGTCATCATGTGGAGTAGTGGTATTTGTCCAGCAATTCTCAACATTACAATCACTAGAAGTGTTATCATTAGGACCAAACGGATCAATATTGGTTAGTTCGGAACTCTTTGTAATCTGAGAATCAAAGGAATTAGAGCAAAAAGGGATGTGCTCAAGAAAAACAACATTACGGGATACATAAAGTTTTCTTGCATGAGGATCATAACAACGATAATATTTATGACCATCCCCATAACCAAGAAAAACACACATGGCTGAACGAGAAGACAACTTACTGTGCTCTACTTGAGGGCGAAGAACAAAATAAGTAGAACCAAAAACTTTCCAAGAATAGAGGATGGAATTCTATTAATAGCATGAACAACAATAATAATTGCTTCTCCCCGAAACTCACTAGGAACTGAAGCGGACAACAAAATGGAATGACTAGTCTCCATAATATGACGGGGTTTCCTTTCAGCAACTCCATTTTGTTGAGGAGTATCAGTACAAGATATTTGGTGGAGAGTGCCATCATTAGCAAGTAATTCAGAAAATTTATTACAAGTATATTCACCACCTAAATCAGAATGAAAGCACTTTATAACATAATTATGTTGAGTTTTGACCATTGCACGAAACATATGATAAATGTCAAAAAATGTAAGATATATGCCTCCTTGACTATGATTTTGATATAACTTCCAAACATATAATGTATATGCATTATTTGATTAATCTAATAGAAAGAACTGAAAGAACTTCATTAGCTTTTCGAAAAATACACTTTGAGAAAAATTGTTGTAACTCACAAACATTATTGGCAAATACTTAGTGTGAGAATTCATTGTGATTGAATAAAGTATTTTATTCTTTTTGAAAGAACCATCTTTTAAAAGAAAGAGAGTGGAAATCCAGTATTTTGATATTGATGGTCATCTTTTAGAGTGTGTGTGATCATCTAAAAGAGATCTCAATCTGATCTTGTTAGAGCTTGGTGCTTAGTTCTTAAGGATAGATTGGTTGTTGTTGTAGATTGATGTTGAGTTAGATGTATAGGCATTGAAGTGTTGGAAAGTTTGTAAACATACTCAAATCATTTCTAGTAAAGGCTGGAATCAGTAAGTGATTTCGGAACTGGATGTAGACTATCGAATAGATAGTTGAACCAGTATAAAAATCCCTGGTGTACACTTCTCTATCTCTATACTGTTTATCTTGATAATATATGTGTTCTTGAATCTTAGTTTTGAATAAGTTTTGAATCTATTATTGTTAAATTGGAATTAATATTAAACAAGTTGGTTTTAATATTAAGTTCATCACTTAGGAAGGAATTGGATAATCTGGTTAATAAT
The DNA here is from genome assembly GCA_037974875.1 of Cicer bijugum. Lineage (NCBI taxonomy): Eukaryota > Viridiplantae > Streptophyta > Magnoliopsida > Fabales > Fabaceae > Cicer > Cicer bijugum. Next base: position 5,694,473 of record JBBPBT010000487.1, read on the forward strand.
ATTGTGTACAACTTCCTAAGGATAAAGGCCATTCCACCAACAATTGGTATCAAGAGCTTAATCTTTTAGACTATTTCTCAAAAAGAAAATGGCCTCTACTGAATTCTTGGGCGAAGGTGCCTCTTTAGTTAGACCCCCTGCCTTTAATGGGTCTGCTTATATGTACTGGAAAGAAAGAATGCTTATCTTTCAAGAGGCAAGTGGTCTTAACATATTAGATGCAATAGAAAATGGTCCTTATGTGCCTAGACTTGCTGGTATTGATGGATCATTAATCATGAAACCAAGATCTGATTGGTCTGATGATGATAAGAAAAAAATTTGGCTATAATGCAAAAGCCAAAAATATAATAACTTCTGCTTTGAGTGCTGATGAGTTTTTCAGGGTATCAAATTGCAAAACCGCCAAAGAAATGTTGGATACACTCCAACAAACTCATGAAGCCACAACTGATGTCAAGAGGGCCAGCACTAACATTCTGATGCATGAATATGAACTCTTCAATATGAAGAAGGATGAGTCAATCAATGACTTGCAGACACGGTTCACACAATTCATTAACAATCTGAATGCGCTAGGGAAAGTAATTGACAATGAGCAACAAATAAACAAAGTAATGAGATGCTTGTCAAGAGAATGGCAACCTAAGGTCACTACAATAGTTGAATCAAAGGATCTTGGAAGCATGACCATTGCCACCCTCTTTGGCAAGCTCAAAGAACATGTAATGGAGCTGCACCAGTTGAATGAGTCAGAGCAAACTGATCGGAAAAGGAAGGGACTATCTCTGAAAGCTCAAGCTCATAAAGTCAAATCTGAACCAGAAACCTGTACTGATGAAGAACCTGAAATCGGAATGCTGGTCGGAAAGTTCAAGAAATTTCTGAAGAAGAAAGGAAACCAACCAAAGAAACCATCCAATTCAAGGACAAAAAACTTCAGCAAGAATGAGACAAATGATAGCAAGGTGATAACCTGCTATGAATGTGGAAAATCAGGCCACATTAAATATGAATGTTTTCAACTACAAAATAGAAACAAGTTTGTGAAAGCTAAAGGCAAGGATCAACCATCTTCAAAAACTAAAAGAGCCTACATAGCTTGGAATGACAATGATGAAGAATCTTTTGAAACTTCAGGAGAAGAAGAAGCAAACTTATGTCTAATGGCCAACACTAACTCAAATTCAGATAGCGATGTAAGTACTACCTCTAATCCCTTTTATGAAGAATTGCATGATGCTTTCAACGAATTGCATGATGAACATATTAAGGTAGTCAAACAATTGATTTGCACTAAGAAAATGTTAGAAAAATAGTGCATGATGTATGAAGAAATCAAAAAGGATGATAAGTTGCTTGAAGACATGAATGCACTTTTGAAAAAGAAAGCACATGATAGACTCACAAGTTTTATTGAACTTGAAAGAAAGGTTGAATCACTACAATTTGATTTAGCAAAATTTACTATTGGTAGAAAACAACCTGAATGTTCTTCTTGGCAACCAAAAGAATGCAAATGAAAAATTTGGAATTGGCTATATGTTGGTTTTATGGCCTCTAACCTTAGGATGTTTTATAAAATGTTACTCGCAAAGTTATCTAATTTTTCCTTTGTATTGAAATTAATAACGAAACCAACGTGATCAATATTATTCCAATTCAACAGTGATAAATTCAAAACCTTATCAAGACAAAGATTCATAATTCCATGTATTATCAATATAAGAGAACTGAAACAATGCTTATTCAAAAGACTGAAATTCATCAATACAAACATTCAAGACTAAGCATTCATGCAATATCAAAATAAAGAGAAAAAGTTAGAAAATCGTGCACCAGGATTTATACTGGTTCGACTATCAGTTTGATAGCCTACATCCAGTCCTGAAATCTAAACTAGATTTTAGCCTTTCCACTAGAATTGACTTGAGTTCGTTTTATAGATTTTCCAGTTCAATCGTGGCCTATCTATCCAACTCACTCGATTCTATTACAATGCCACCTTATCCCTAAGAGCTAATCGCCAAACCCTCACGAGATCAAGATGAGAATTCTTCTTGATGAACACATGCACCAACAAAGATAGCCACCAGTTTATACCACTGGATTTCCAGAACTTTCTTTACAGATTGTTTTTACAGAAAAGATAAAAGAGGACTAATGATGGTGACTCAATCACAATATGAATTTCACACAACAAGAATTTGCCAAATGAGTATTTTGTGTGTGGTTACAATTATTTCTGTCAGTATATGAAAACGTGTAATGAATAATTGTTTCAAGTGTTATGTATTAGTTGTTAGAAAAATGTGATTGAATCAGTTTATATATGTTCAGAAAAACATCAGTAAAATCGATTCCTTAATCGATTTTATAAAGGTTTAAAAACAACTTAATCGATTGCCCAATCGATTATCGTGTTTCTTGTTTTTCTTGAATCTTGAAAATATAAGAATGAATCAATTTGCCAATTGATTCTTTTAATGCACAAATCAAAACCTAAAGTAAAGTTCATATCCGAATCGATTGGATAATTGATTATAAGTGTTTTGTTCCAACAACGAAATCAAAACAATCGATTACTCAATCGACTCTCATACATTGACATAATTGATTTAGCAATGGGCTGAATTCTTCCTGTAACTCAAACATTTTTCCCAATTGATTTGCCAATCGATTGTGCTGGTCACAGTGGCTTAGACATTTTACTCCAATCGATTTGTCAATCGATTGTGCTGGTCACAGTGACTCAGACATTTTACTCCAATCGATTTTCCAATCGATTGTGCTTATCACAGTGACTCAGGTGTTTTATTCCAATCGATTTGCCAATCGATTTGGCTTGTTACAGTAGCTCAGCTATTTAGTCAAAATTGATTTACCAATCGATTATGCAATATGTTTCTGATGAGTGATTAAGTAATTCATTATTTCAATCGATTACCTAATCGATTGCCACAAAACTTGCAGTTTAAGAAACTTAATTCAATTGATTGTCCAATCAATTTTGCTGATCACAGAACTCATACCTGATGAAAAACTTTTTCCTAATCGATTGCTTAATTGATGTCCCAATCGATTGTCCAATTGATTGGTTTAAACCCAGAACTCAGGTTTCCCTAAAGGGCTTTAAGTAATCGATTTCCCAATCGATTGCTCAATTGATTCATCAATTGATTTATCAGTTGATTGATTTATTTCCTTATTTTATGATTTCAATTTTACTTTGGCAAATACTTAAGTATGAAACCATAGTGATTGCGTTCCATGCTTTTGTCCATGTGTATAGTGTTTGCTTGTTTTTCCTGAAATGTCACTCGGTTCAAACTGTTAGTTTTATCAAATGACGCAAGTACATTGTATGTTTGTTAATTATGTCAAAATCATGATCAAGAGGACTTATGTCTAACACTATAGTCCAAATAGGAATGCTCAAAAGAATCATAAATTTGTTGGATCAAAGCCAATTCTTGATGTTTTCATTAAACCAACTCAATGTACATCCTGTGCTTTTTCATGCCATTTTTGTTGCAAAAAGGGATATATATCTTTTAATTGTAAACTGAAAAAGCTTGCTGACAAGGGATGGATACAAGTTTGGAGAGTAAAGAAACCTGTGATTGAGACTAACCCTCAAGGACCCAATCTAAATTGGGTACCTAAAACCAAAGTCTGAATTCTGTTTTGTAGGTCTGCTTGACATCCAAAACTCACTCATGGTACCTAGATAGTGGATGTTCCAAGCATATGACTGGAGACAAATCAAAATTCATATCTCTGAATTTGAAAGAAGGAGGATATGTAAAGTATGGTGACAACAACAAAGGCAAAATACTTGGTGCTGGAGACATAGGGAGTGAATCAACAACGGTAATCAAGGATGTTCTCTATGTAAAAGGATTCAAACATAACCTGCTTAGCATTAGTGAGCTTTGCGATAAAGGCTAACAAGTATATTTTACATCACATACTTGTACACTTGAGCACAAGGAAGATGATAACATAAAATTGGTAGGTGAAAGGGTAAATAATATATACAGGATTGATCTTGACTCTTTGCCTGCAAATAATGTTTTCCGTTTGTTATCTAAATCTGATGACAATTGGTTGTGGCACAAGAGAATAGCTCACATACATATAAACCATCTTAACAAACTTTTTAGCAAACAACTAGTGCTAGGTCTTCCAAACAGAAAATTTACTAAGGACAAATTATGTGACTCTTGTGAGAAAAGTAAATTAGTCAAGTCCTCTTTTCCACCAATAGACTTAGTACAAACTAATAGAGTTCTACAATTGATTCACATGGATCTATTTGGTCCCTCTCAAATAAAAATTTTTGGAGAAAATCTTTATGGCTATGTTTTAGTTGATGATTTCTCTAGATATACATTGACTTATTTTCTGTCTCACAAAAGTGATGCCTTCTCAATTTTCAAAAAATTTGCAAATCAAGTTCAAAATGAGAAGAATCGGAAAATAGTTTCCATTAAGAGTGATCATGGTGGAGAATTTCAAAATGAATCTTTTGACAATTATTGTGATTAAAAAGGAATTCACCACATTTACTCAGCCCCAAGAACTCCTCAACAAAATGGAGTTGTAGAAAGGAAGAATAGAGCTCTAGAAGAACTTGCTAGAACAATGCTTAATAACTCTAAGCTTCCAAAATACTTTTGGGCTGATGCAATAAACACAGCTACTCATGTGATAAATAGAGTTCTAATTAGGCCTATCCTTAGAAAAACACCTTATGAAATATACAAAGGTAGAAAACCAAACATTGCTTATTTTAGAGTCTTTGGATGCAAGTGTTTTGTACTGAATAATGGAAAAGAGCATCTAGGGAAATTTGACTCTAAGGCATATGAGGGAATTTTTCTTGGATATTCACAATCTAGTAAGGCCTATAGGATCAACAATAAAAGAACTAAAACTATAGAGGAATCTGTTCATGTAAAATTTGATGAAATGTTTACCAAAAACTTGAACAGTACCTCTCTTATATTTGGTGGTTCTCTTGATGAAATTGTAGAATGTAAGACCCATAATTTTAAATTATACTTTATGTATTTTAGTGGATTTTGGTATTGAACTCAGGGGCTTTTTAGCCAAGTTAGTAATATTTTGGAGTTTATGTGACCAAGAAGATATTTTGATGCCCGATTAGAATTACTCGTCGATAAATAAATTAAATTGACTGCGGTGAATCTTTTATGAAGAATTTAATGCGTTATGGGTGAAATGGTAATTTTAATAAATATCTAGATTTGAAGATATTTGTTAAAAGTAACTAATATACATATTAAAATATATGTATATATGTTTGTGTGGGGGGAAAAAGAAAGAGATTAGAAAGAAAAGAAAGAGAAAGAGAAAGAAAAGAAAGAAAGAGGAAAGAAAGAAAAAGAAAGGAAAAACCAAAGAAAGGAAAAACGTTTCTTCCTTCTTCCCCTGCCTCGCGACCACACATCTCCCTCCATCTTTTTCTTCTATTTTCGTTGCTTCTTTTGTTCAAGAATAGAAATCCAAGGTTGGGTGGGTGATAGGACAAGGATTTCTCAACTTCACTCTTCCTCTTTGATTCAAAAACAAAGAAAAACGGTGTTAGGGATTTCAAAACCGTCAAACACAAACCTCCTTGTTTCATCTAGATCTAAGCTTCGTTTCGCGAAGAGATAGAAGGGAAAGTTGCTCACTACCATGCTACGGTGCTAGGGGACCAACTTTGGACGCGACATTGCGAGCAGAGATTTAACCAATTTTACTCGCGGTACAGTAATTGCACGTTAAAGCTAACGTCAAGGTAAGGGCTCCTTCCAAACTTTTAGTTTGCATTTAGGGACTTATCTGTAGTTGTGTGGAAAAGAATTTGGTTAGGGTTAAAGTTATGTTTCGTGGAAAATGAATTTAAACTCATTTATGTATGATTTTGGGTAAATGAAACTTGTTGTGTTTGAGTGATGGATTGTCTTGATTTGTGTCGTCGTATTCGACGTGTTCATAATTGATGATTATAGAATTTGAGATGTGTTTTGTGTGGTTTGAGTGGGAAAATGATTTGATGTGTTTTGGTGTGAATTATGGATTGAATGTGAAAGTATGTTTGAGCTTGTTTTGTGTGGAATTTGAAAACCATTAAGTTAAACGAGTATTAAGAATGGGGAATCTCTAAATGTCTTGTTTACTTAATGTGTGTTTGTGAAAATCGTTTAAGTTAAATGAGAATTAAGAATGGGGAATCACTTAATGTCTTGTTTACTTAATGTTTGTTTTGGAAAATCGTTTAAGTTAAATGAGAATTAAGAATGGGGAATCTCTTAATGTCTTGTTTACTTAATGTTTGTTTTGGAAAATCGTTTAAGTTAAAAGAGTATTAAGAATGGGGAATCTCTTAATATTTCTGTTTGCTTAATGTTTGTTGTGAAAATCGTTAAGTTAAATGAGTATTAAGAATGGGGAATCTCTTAATATCTGTGTTTACTTAATGTCGTCCTGAAAATGATTTTGTGGAGAAATGAATTGTTGTGTTTTGGCGTGAATTGTGTAATAAATTTGTGAATATGTTTGAGTTTGTTCCGTGTGGGATTTGAAAACCATTAGAGTTAAACGAGTATTAAGAATGAGGAATCTCTTAATGTCTTGTTTACTTAATGTGTGTTTGTTTGTGAAAATCGTTTAAGTTAAATGAGTATTAAGAATGGGGAATCTCTTAATGTCTCGTTTACTTAATGTTTTTTTTGAAAATCGTTTAAGTTAAATAAGTATTAAGAATGGGGAATCTCTTAATGTCTTGTTTACTTAATGTTTGTTTTTGTAAATCGTGCGGACCCGTGATAGGTGGCACCTTGGTAAATAGTACTTTGGCCCGTGATAGGCGGTACATTTACAATTTACGTTGTTTTAGTAAACCGTGCAGACCCGTGATAAGTGGCACCTTGGTAAACGGTACGGGCCCGTGATAGACAGTACGCTTATGGTTTACGCTTTTTAGTAAATCGTGCAGACCCGTGAAAGGTGGCACCTCGGTAAACAGTACTGACCCGTGATTAGTGGTACGTTTACGATTTACGTTTTTGGTAAATTGTGTTTGTTCGTGAGAGACTGCACAGGTGTTTGTCCGTGAGAGACTACACCCTGGTAAATTGTGTTTGTCCGTTAGAGACTGCACAAGTGTTTGTCCGTGAGAGACTGCACAGGTGTTTGTCCGTGAGAGACTGCACAGGTGTTTGTCTGTGAGACTCTACACCCTGGTAAATTGTGTTTGTCCATGAGAGATTGCACAGGTGTTTGTCCGTGAAAGACTACACCCTGGTAAATTGTGTTTGTCCGTGAGAGACTGCACAGGTGTTTGTCCGTGAGAGACTACACCCTGGTAAATTGTGAATTGTTGGTTCATTTTGTCTGTGTGGGGATTGTCACGTCAAGATGATTCTATGTGGTTTGTTGGTTCATCTTGTCCGTGTGGGTATTGCGGTGTAACTGTTAAGTGTTATGTTTTGGAATTTGGTGATAGCATGTTTGATTGCAATACTATTTAGAAACTCATGATGTTGTAGTGATTGTGTTATAAGTGTTAAGTGTTATGTTTTGGAATTTGGTTATAGCATGTTTGATTGCAATAATATTTCAAAACTCATGATGTAGTAGTGATTGTGTTGTAAGTGTTATGTTTTAGAATTTGGTGATAACATGTTTGATTGCAAAACTATTTCGAAACTCATGATGTTGTAGTGATTGCGTAATAAGTGCTAAGTGTTTTGTTTGGAATTGTGTGATAGCATGTTTGATTGCGAAACTATTTCGAAGCCCAATTTGTCGTGGCGATCGCGTGGGAATTGCTAAGTGTTAAGATTTGGTATTATGTATGAATGTGATTGAGTTAGTTTATGTATTTTTGGAAGAATATACAGGGAAATCGATTTCCCCAATCGATTTGAAGAGTTACAGGGACTTCGCAAATTTGACAAAATCGATTTACCCAATCGATTTTGTAATATGTTTTTCAAAACCATTTAAGAAATCGATTTAGCAAATCGATTGGATTCATTACAGGAGCTCATCAAATTGACAAAATCGATTTGGTCAATCGATTGGCTCTTCATTAAATTGATTTTTCCAATCGATTGGCTTCAATACAGGGGCCAGTTATTCATTAAATCGATTTGCCCAATCGATTTATTAAAGCCCAGGGTTCAGTTTTCACTAAAAACTTTTAGGAAATCGATTTGCCCAATCGAGTGGATCAGAAGAAAATCTTATTTTGAGTTAGATAATTGATTGCTCAATTGATTTATCAATGTATTGGTCAGTTATGTATTAATTGATGGATTGAGAACGTTATTTTGATTTCATTTACATTTGGCAAGCATTATATGAACTTTTAGCATATGGAAAAATCCTTTTAAGGTGCATGCTTAGTTGAGAGGATATTTTGTGCATTTAAAAACTTATATGTTATGTGTTAACTGTTAATTTCGGTTGGTGACCCTTTACAACTATTGTGGAAATCTGGGCTTTGCCCTCAGATGAGAGCCAGGATGATCCTACTGGTTCGTACCCTACGGATGGGAATGTAGATGGGAATGCACAAAATATCCTATCAACTAAGGTGCATGCTTAGTTCCAAAACCAGAAAACAAACATATTATTGGAACTAGATGGGTGTTTAGGAATACGATGGATGAGAATGGAGTAATAACAAGAAATAAGGCTAGACTAGTTGCTAAAGGCTACAACCAAGAGGAAGGTATTGATTATGACGTGACTTATGCTCATGTAGCCATATTAGAAGCAATTAGGATTTTGCTTGCTTATGCTTGTATCATGGATTTTAAATTGTATCAAATGGATGTAAAGAGTGCTTTTCTGAATGGTGATATCCAAAAGGAGGTTTATGTTAGTCAAACTCCAGGATTTGAGGATCCTGCTTTTCCAAACCATGTTTATAAACAAACAAAAGCTCTTTATGGATTGAAACAAGCTCCAAGATCTTGGTATGAAAAACTCAGTAATTTCCTCATACAGCAAGATTTTGTAAGAGGAAATGTTGATAAAACACTCTTTATAAAGAAAAAGGGAAAAGACATTCTGCTTGTCCAAATTTACGTTGATGACATAATTTTTGGATCCACAAACAGTAAGCTTTGCAAAGAATTTGAAAATATGATGAAAGGAAGATTTGAAATGTCCATGATGGGAGAATTAACCTTCTTCTTAGGATTTCAAATCAATCAAAGCAAGAATGGTATTTTCCTAAGTCAAATCAAGTATTGTAATGATCCCTTAAAGAAGTTTGGCTTTGATAAATTTAAATCTATTGATACACCCATGAGTCAAGCTTGTCATTTGGATAAAGATGAAAAGGGAAAATATGTGGATATGACCTTGTTTAGAGGCATGATAGGATCTTTATTATATCTTACCGCTAGTAGACCTAACATTATGTTTAGTGTCTGCATGTGGGCAAGATATCAAGCTAATCCTAAGGAATCCCATATAAGTGCAGTCAAAAGAATTTTCAGATATCTAATAGGAACCAAAAATCTAGGTTTATGGTATCCTAAGGGATCAACTTGCACTCTTGTTAGCTATTCTGATTCTGATTTTGCTGGTTGCAAATTAGACAGAAAAAGTACATCTGGTATTTGCCATCCATTAGGGAATTCACTTGTATCTTGGCATAGCAAGAAGCAAAATAGTGTTGCACTTTCAACAGCTGAGGCTGAATATGTAGCTGCTGGAAGTTGTTGTGCACAAATATTATGGATGAAACAACACCTTTCTGACTTTGGTGTTGATCTTGGAACTGTGCCAATAATGTGTGACAACACTAGTGCCATAAATATCACAAAGAATCTTGTTATGCACTCAAGAACAAAGCGTATAGAGATCAGACATCATTTCATTAGGGATCAATACCAAAATGGTAATATCATGCTTGAATATATTAATACATCTGATGAATTAGCTGATATCTTTACCAAAGCCCTACCCAAAGAAAGTTTCTTCTATATTAGAATAATTTATCAAAATGAAATATGATCTCTGTAGAAATCGATTAAGACATTGATGTTTTCTCTAAATATACTAACTTGCAATAGATAAGTCGATTTGCACATCGATTATCCTGTGTCAAAATTTCAAATCAGTATTACAAAATCGAATTCACAAGTGATTTATGCTACAAAGTGTTAGACATAAGTCCTCTTGATCATGATTTTGACATAATTAACAGACATACAACGTTCATGCATCATTTGATAAAACTAACAGTTTGAACCGAGTTACATTTCAGGAAAAACAAGCAAACACTATACACTTGGACACAAGCTTGGAACACAAGGAATCAAGCAAAAAGTAGATAATGTGCTGGAGAAAGATGCAATTTTGTCTAGTGTCATTAGTGGTTATAGTAGTTATTTAGTAGACTTATCAATGTGATTTCATGCTTAAGTATTTGCCAAATTAAAAATGAAATATTAAAATAAACAATTAAACAAATCGATTAGCAAGTCAATTGATGAATCCATTGTGCAATCGATTGCTTGACTCAGAATTAGAGTTTTCACTAAGTACATCGATTGGGAAATCGATTACTTAAAGGATTTTAGTGAAACCTGAACTCTGGGTTTAAACCAATCCATTGGGCAATCGATAAGTACTTCAATTGAGAAATCAATTTTGCAACTTACCGAGCCAAGCTAGCACTTTGCAAATCGATTGGCAAATCGATTCAGAAAACTCTTTCTCATCAGACTTGGCCTCTGTAATCAACCAATCGATTGAACAATCGATTGGGACATCAATTGAGTATTCGAGTTGTTGAGTCACAGAGCCAACCACTTACTGAAACAATCTATTGGCAAATCGATTGTGAAAAAGTTTTTTATCAGACTTAGCCTCTGTGATAAATCAAATCGATTGGACAATCAATTGAAATTAGTTTCTTAAATTTCAAGATATATACTAATCGATTACGTAATCGATTGAGAAAATGAAATGCTTAATCAAATATCAGAAACATGTTCCTAATCGATTGGCACATTGATTTTCAAAAAAATGGTTGAGCCACTGTAACAAGCCAAATCGATTGAAGTAAAATATCTGTATCACTGTGACTAGTAAAATCGGTTGACGAATCGATTGAAGCAAAATGTTTGAGTCACTGTGATCAGTTCAATCGATTGGCAAATCGATTAGATTAAAGGCTTGTGCTACATCAGCCAACTGCCAAATCGATTATGATTAAATATGAGTCGACTGCATAATCGATTGTTTTGATCTCGTTGTTTGAACAAAACATCTATAATCGATTACTCAATCGATTCTGATATGAACTTGCTTTTGTTTCTGATTTAAGCATTAAAAGAATTTATTGGCAAATTGATTCATTCATATATATTCAAGAACCAAGAAAAACAAGAAACGCGATAATCAATTGGGGAATCGATTAAGCAATTTTTAAACCTTTATAAAATCGATTGAGGAATCGATTTTACTGTTGTTTTTCTTATCATATATAAGCTGACTCAAATCACTTTTTCTCACAACTTTGAAATAACCAAGACAATAATTGATTACACTTTTTCATAACACTGAAACCAAGAGAAACACTTTGAGAGAAATAATTGAAAACACACAAATTACTCAATTTGGCCAATCCTTATTGTGTGTAATTCATAGTTTGATTGAGTCGCCTTCATTAGTGATCTTTGATCTTTTATCATCTCTGTAAACAACATTTTGTAAAGAAATTTCTGTAAAAACCCAGTATAGAAACTGGTGACTATCTTCATTGGTGAGGGTGTTCATCAAGAAGAAGTCTCATCGTTATCTTGGGAGAGTTTGCCGATTAACTCGAGGGATACGGTGGCTGTGGAATAGAAGTGAGGGAGTTGGATAGATAGGCCTTGTGTGAGCTGGACAATATGTAAAACATACTCTAGACGATTCTATTGGTAAAAAGGCTGAAATCGGTTCGATTTCAGGACTAGATGTAGGCTGTCATACTGACAGTCGAACAAGTATAAATCTCGGTGTACAATTTTCCTATCCTTTCTCTTTTATTTCAATATTGCATGGATGCTTAATCTTGAATGTATGTGTTAGCAAAATTTTGTCTTGATTGATATTTTGAATGAGCATTGTATGTGAACACTTATATTGATTTACATGCAATCTTTGTTCCTGAATAAATGCTGTAAATAGTATTTGTTAAACTGATTAGTTATCTTGTAAGATTGGCAAAGACATTTCATATAAATTTTTAACAAATAGAGGCCATAATTTCTAACAATTGGCATCAAGAGCCTGACCTTTTTTAGAGTAACTCTCACAAAAGAAAATGACATCTGTAGAATTTCTAGGAGAATTTGCATCCTTGGCCAGGCCCTCTGCATTTAATGGGGATGCCTACATGTATTGGAACGAACGCATGTTAATTTTTCTAGAAGCATGTAGTCTTGATAAACTTGAAGCAGTAATAGATGGACCCTATGTACCTAGAATAGTTGGCACAGATAATTTTTTCATCCCAAAACCCAGATCAGATTGGTCTGAAGATGACAATAAAAAGGTAGGGTACAATGCTAAGGCTAAAAACATAATTACTTCTGCATTATCAGCTGCAAATTTTTCAGGGTGTCTAACTGCAAAACTGCCAAGGAGATGTGGGACACATTGCAGCAAACTCATGAAGGAACAACATATGTAAAAAGGGCCCGAATCAATACGTTAATGCATGAGTATGAGTTGTTCAACATGAAGAAAGAGGAGTCTATTAATGATATGCAGACAAGATTTACTCACATAGTCAACAATTTAAATGCTCTTGGTAAGGTGATTGACAATGATCAGCAAATCAGCAAGGTGATGAGGTGCTTGACTAGAGAATGGCAGCCAAAGATCACTGCCATTGCAGAATCAAAAGACCTTGGTAGCATGTCAATTGCAACACTTTTTGGAAAACTAAGAGAGCATGAAATGGAACTGCATTGACTGAATGAGGCTGAACAGACTGGCAGAAAAAGAAAAGGGTTGTCTTTGAAAGCCCAAGCGCATCAAACAAAGTCTGAACAAGAGACCTGCACTGATGAGTCAAATTGTGAGACTCATGAAGATTCAGAAATTGGTTTACTGTCCAGAAAATTCAAAAAGTTTCTAAAAAATAAGGATAGCAAATCAAGAAAACCCTCAAACTCAAAAACAAATGACAACAAGATAACATGTTTTGAATGTGGGAAGACAGGACATATAAAATCTGAGTGCTTCAAATTGCAAAACAAAAATAAGACTGCAAAGGCTAAAGGCAATCAACCACCTCCTAAAACCAGAAAAGCCTACATTGCCTGGAATGATAACGATGATGAATCCTAAGCATCTTCAGAAGAAGAAGAAGTTAATCTTTGTCTAATGGCCAACACAGATTCAAACTCGGACAATGAGGTAAGTTCTGCATCGAATCCTTCATATGATGAACTACATGATGCATTTAATAAACTACATGATGAATATGTTAGTACAATCAAATAGTTAATTAGTAGTAATAAATTGTTAGAAGAAAAATGCATGCTTTATGAAGAAATCAAACTGGAACATGAGTCACTTAAAGACAAATGAAAATCTGAAAAAAGAAACTTATGCACTGCATTGTGATATAGAAAAGTTTAACAGTGGTAAAAACAAGTTAGATATGCTTCTTGGAAATCAAAGAAATCTAAATGAAAAATCTGGACTTGGTTATAGACCGAATGTGCATGTTAAAAAGAATCACAATAAATGTGGAATTGGATATATGCAAAACAGGAATATTAAAATGAATCAGAAGTTTGTTAGATCTAAGCATATGCATGATATCTTTACTAAACCAAATCAGAATGCATCCACTGTTGTGTCATGTCACTTTTGCTGTAGAAAGGGACATTTTGTTTTTAATTGTAAACTAAAAAAACTTGCCAACAAAGGATGGAAACAGATTTGGAAAGTAAAGACACAAATGTTTGAAACTAACCCCCCAGGACCCAATCTAAATTGGGTACCTAAAACCAAAACTTAAATTCCATTTTGCAGATATGCTTGACATCCAGGACTCATTCATGGTACCTAGACACCGGATGTTCCAAGCATATGATTGGAAACAAGTCAAAGTTCTTGACTCTAACCTTAAAAGATGGAGGATATGTTAAATACGGTGATAATAACAAAGGTAAGATACTCGGTATTGGAGATATTGGGAACGGATCGACTGCGGTGATCAAAGACGTGCTTTATGTAAGAGATCTAAAACACAATTTGATTAGTATAAGTCAACTATGTGATAAGGGATTCCAGATATGTTTTACATCTCAGTCTTGTAAAATTGAGCATAAAGAAAACAAAGACATAAGGTTAGTAGGTGACAGGGTTAATAACATATATATGCTTGATTTTAATGCTTTGCCTGCTAGTACTATCTGCTGTTTATTATCCAATTCTGATGAAAACTGGTTATGGCATAAGAGAGTAACTCATATACATATAGATCACCTTAACAAACTAGTTAGTAAATAGTTAGTTCTAGGACTCCCAAACAGAAAGTTCACTAAGGATAGGTTATGTGATTCCTGTGAGAAAAGTAAGCTAGTTAAGTCATCTTTTCCCCCAATAGATATGGTTAAAACCAATAGGGTTTTGCAATTAATACATATGGACCTATTTGGTCCGTCTCAAGTGAAAAGCTTTGGAGGAAACTTGTATGGTTATATGTTGGTAGATGATTTCTCTTGGTATACATGGACATTTTTTCTGACTCACAAGAGTGAAGCCATCTCTATTTTCAAAAAAATTGCTACTTTAGTTCAAAATGAGAAGAACCAGAAAATAATCTCCATCAAAAGTGATCATGGAGGTGAATTCCAAAATGATTCCTTTAATACCTACTGTGAACAAAACGGAATTCAACATATATACTCAGCCCCTAGAACTCCTCAACAAAATGGAGTTGTAGAAAGGAAGAATAGGTCTTTAGAAGAATTAGCTAGAACTATGATTTAAGACTCAAACCTTCCCAAGTATTTTTGGGCTGATGCCATTAACACATCCACACATGTAGTTAATAGAGTTCTAATTAGGCCGCTTCTTAGAAAAACTCCCTATGAGTTATACAAGGGTAGAAAACCAAACATCTCTTACTTTAGAGTCTTTGGATGCAAATGCTTTGTATTAAACAATGGCAAAGAACATCTAGGAAAGTTTGACTCTAAGGAAGATGAGGGTATTTTTCTAGGTTATTCACAAACTAGCAAAGCTTATAGAATCTACAATAAAAGAACAAAAACCATAGAGGAGTCAGTTCATGTAAAGTTTGATGAACTATCTGCTGAAAACTTGAACAATACTCCTCCTATAGTTGATGCTTCTTTGGATGAAATTGTAGAATCTGAACCATTAGAACCTAATCAAACAGCACCTCCAACAAACATTGACTGTGTAGAACCAATAAGAATAGATGGAAGTTTAACAAAAACCATCCCATTGATAACATAATAGGAGAAATCTCTAAAGGAGTTGCAACTAGGAAGAACCTTAGACAATTTTGCAATTTCACAGCCTTTGTATCTTAGGTAGAACCCAATAACATTAAAGAAGCTATCATGGACAATGACTAGATTATTGCCATGCAAGAGGAGCTTAACCAATTTGAGAGAAACAAGGTGTGGATCTTAGTTCCCAAACCAGAAGATAAACACATCATAGGAACCAGATGGGTGTTTAGGAACAAGATGGATGAAAATTGAGTCATAACTAGGAACAAAGCTAGACTAGTAGCTCAAGGTTATAATCAAGAAGAGGGAATAGATTATGATGAAACCTATGCCCCTGTAGCTAGACTAGAAGCCATTAGAATCCTTCTGGCTTAAGCTTGTATAATGGACTTTAAACTATATCAAATGGATGTAAAAAGTGCCTTTCTCAATGGTGATATCCAAGAGGAAGTTTTTGTTAGCCAACCACCAGGATTTGAAAATCCTGATTTTCCAAATCATGTCTATAAGCTAACAAAAGCCCTCTATAGGTTGAAACAAGCTCCAAGAGCTTGGTATGAGAAACTCAGCAATTTCATCATTCAACAAAACTTTTTAAGAGGAAATGTTGACAAGACACTTTTTATTAAAAAGGATGGAAAAGACTTCTTGCTGGTCCAAGTATATGTTGATGACATAATATTTGAATCCACAAAGAATAAGCTGTGCAAAGATTTTGAAAACATGATTCAAGCTAGATTTGAAATGTCAATGATGGGAGAGCTATCTTTCTTCTTGGGATTTCAAATCAACCAAACCAAGAATGGCATTTTCCTAAGCCAAACCAAATACTACAATGATCTATTAAAGAAATTTGGTTTTGATAAGTTTAAATCCATTGATACACCTATGAGCCAAACCTGCCATTTATATAGAGATGAGAAGGGAAAACCAGTAGATGCAGCAATGTTTAGGGGAATGATAGGATCTCTACTATACCTTACAACTAGTAGGCTTGATATAATGTTTAGTGTATGCATGTGTGCTAGATACCAAGCAAATCCTAAGGAGTCACATCTAAGTACAGTCAAGAGGATCTTTAGATATCTTATAGGAACCAAAAATCTAGGCTTAAGGGATCTACTTGCACTCTAGTTGGTTACTCAGATTCTGACTTTGCTGGATGCAAACTAGACAGAAAAAGTACATCTGGTACTTGTCATTTATTAGGAAACTCCCTGGTTTCTTGGCATACCAAGAAACCAACTAGCATTGCATTATCAACAACTGAAGTTGAGTATATTGCAGCTGGAAGCTGTTGCGCTCGAATTCTCTAGATGAAACAACGCCTCTGTGATTTTGGTGTTAATCTAGGAATTGTGCCTATCATGTGTGATAATACTAGTGTAATAAGCACCACTAAAAATCTTGTAATGCATTCTAGAACTAAACATATAGAAATAAGGCATCACTTTATAAGAGACCAATATCAAAATGGGAACATAAAGCTTGAATATGTCAACACAGCTGATCAGTTAGCTGACATTTTCACCAAAGCTTTACCCAAGGATAGCTTTTCCCTTATTAGAATGAGACTAGGAATCATAGATCATGACGAAATCTGATTCCTGTGAGAAACAAATCGATTGCAACATCGATTATCCTATGACTAGACAGCAAATTAGCTATATGAAATCGATTGCACAATCGATTTATGACACACAATGTCTGAATTGTAAAATTCAGAAATGAGAACATCGATTGCATAATCGATTTGTACACCCAGATGTCTGTAATTGTTGAAGTAGTCATCAAATCAATCGAATGATAAATCGATTGAATTATTGGAAAAGAGTTTAAAGAATCGACTTCATAATCGCTTATTTTTCTCAGAACATCCAAAGATGTTAACATTTTCCACACTCTAGCCCGAGCATCGATTTGGGAATCGGTTGGAACAAAATTTTTAAACTTGCACTTAAATGAATCGATTTGGAAATCGATGCTGAGATGATCAATTTTCTAAACTGATATGGAAATCGATTGGGCCATTGATTTAGTAATTAAAGGTCATTCGATTTGGGAATCAATTTGAAACATGACCGTTGCAATTTTTTTACTAGCCGTTAGAAGGCAATAATGACTAAATCGATTTAACTTCCCCACTAACGGTAACCTAGTCGATTGACCAATCGTCGTACATATGCAAAGGTTTAAAACGGTCAATTTGCAAATCGATTCTGAACACATCACTCAAGCCCTAAATCGATTTTGCATTCTTTTTTCTGCAAATTTCTCCAAACACTCTGCTGTTTCTCATAACTCTCATCCTTCTAAACTCTCTCTTCTACATTGCAACTTCCAAAAACTCAAAAATCTTACAATGGCAAGAGTGAAACAAACTTCTTACAAATCACTGTAAGTCATAAGCTTCCCTGATCTAGTTTTTGATTTAAGTCCCAAACATACAGTGCACATGAAATATTTGCTTTATCTAATGTTTTGAATTAAGAAACATTTCAGGCAAACATGAAGACACCACACACATGGAACACTAGCTTGCAACTCAAGGAATCAACCAAAGTTGGAGGATGCACTTGAGGAAGATGCAATTTGTATAGTGGTATTAGGTGTCTAAGTATCTAGTTGAGTAAACAAATCACTAGAGTCTCACACAAGTCATTGCCAATGAACTTTTATCATTCATTCATGTTTTATGAAACTCAACTCTGAAACAATCGACTGAACAATCGATTGAATGGTTCATCAATCGAATGGCACATAAATTTTTAAAAATAACTGAGGTCTGTAACAGGATCACTCGATTGTCAACTCGATTGCACAATGGATTGACAATTCGATTAACACTGAAATTTAAGTTACAGAGATCACTCAGTTTGTGCCCACTCGATTGTCCACTCGACTAGCAACTTGATTGTTTACAGTATCTGAGTCACTTTGACCACAATACTCGATTGACATATCGATTGATTCTATTTTTCAAGTTACAGTGAGCACCCAGTTTTGGCCAACTCGATTGCTCACTCGATTGAAAGGAAATCATAGCATCAGGTCTAAATCACTTTGATCACGACACTCGATTGACCAATCGAGTGATGCTATTTCTCAAGTCACAGTGAGCACCCAGTTTTGGACAACTCGATTGCTCACTCGATTGAAAGGAAATTAAAGCATCAGGTCTGATTCAGAAATTGAATCAATCGATTGTTCAATCAAGTGAAGCTTATATATTTCGAGTTTCCAGGAACACAGAAAATAGACACTCGATGCAACAATCGATTATATTCTTATAAACTCGATTGGGCAATCGACTGTCCTGGTGTTTTCCTTGAATATATATAAGATGTTTCAAATCATTTTAAATATAACTCTTGCACAAAACTTTTCACTATTTTCAGAATCTCTTACTCTCAATTTTGCATATCTCTGAAAACACTTTGAAAGAAAAGTTTCTTAACACACAAAAAATATTCATTGGCAAATAAAATCTTTTGTGTGATGCTAGAGTGATTGAACACATTTCTTGATACTTTTTTTCTTTGTTCATGTAAAAAGACAATTCTTTGTAATTAATGCTGTAACAAATCCAGTTTGGAAACTAGTGGCTATCCTTGTTGGTGTGGTATCATCAAGAGGAAGTTTTACTTTGATCTTGTGTGAGTTTGGGGATAAACTACAAGGATCAAAGGGGTGACAAGATAGGAGTGAAGGGAGTTAGATTGATAGGTCGTGTAGAAGACTGGAAAATCTGTAAAAGTACTCGAATTCATTCTATAGTAAAAGGGTGAAATCACATTGTGATTTTGGGACTGGATGTAGGTTGATGGATTAATGGCTGAACCAGGATATATCGCGGTGCAATCTTTCCTATCCCTTCTCTTTAATTTTCAACATTGTTTACCTTCTTATTCTTGTATGCTTCTTGATAATTTTGAATGTGATTTTAGACTTCCGCTGTGTGTGAGTTGTATGAATGATTGCATGATTAATATGGGAATTATGTCGTACTAGTTGGATTTGATCTTAATTCTCTTGTTGTTAATCAAAAAGAAGTCATGGTTTTCCAACAATTGGCATAAAGAGTCTAACTTTTTTTGAGAAAAACTCACAAAAGAAAATGACTTCTTTAGATTTCCTAGGAGAAGGAGCATCTCTAACCAGACCCCTTACCTTTAATGGTACAGCATACATGTACTGGAAAGAAAGGATGCTTATCTTTCGGGAAGCATGTGCGCTGGACATTTTAGATGCAGTAGAAAATGGTCCTTACGTTCCTAAAATTGCAAGCACTGAAGGATCATCATGCATCATCAAACCAAGAGTTGATTGGTTTGATGATGAGAAAAAGAAAGTTGGTTACAATGCTAAAGCAAAGAATATTATAACATCAGCCTTAGGTGCAGAAGAATTCTTCAGAGTGTTAAACTGCAAGACTGCAAAGGAAATGTGGGACACATTGCAAGAAACACATGAAGGTACTACAGATGTCAAACGGGCAAGAACAAATGTATGAACACTTATGCACGAGCATGAAGAAAGACGAATCTATAAATGATCTACAAACAAGATTCACTCACATTATCAACAATCTACATGCCTTTGGAAAAGTTGTGGATAATGAACAGCAGATAGGAAAAGTTATGAGGTGTTTGTCAAAGGAATGGCAGCCCAAGATAACTGCTATTGCTGAGTCTAAAGATCTTGCCAATATGACTATAGCAACACTGTTTGGAAAGCTTCGTGAACATGAGATGGAACTACACAGATTAAATGAGACAGAGCAATCAAACAGAAAAAGCAAAGGACTTGCACTGAAGACTCAAACTCACAATGCAAAATCTGAACCAGATTCAGAAAGCTCAGAAAGTGAATCAAGTGAAGAACCTGAGATAGGTATGTTGGTCATAAAATTTAAGAAGTTTCTGAAAAAGAAAGGAGACCAGTCAAGAAAACCACATAATTCCAAGACAAAAGGCTCCAGCAAGGGTGATACTAGTGATAGCAAAGTCATAACTTGCTATGAATGTGGGAAAACAGGCCACATCAGATCTGAGTGTTACAAGCTGCAAAACAGAAACAAGCCTACGAAGACTAAGGGCAAGGATCAACAGCCTTCAAACAGGAAAGCTTACATTGCCTGGAACGACAATGATGAAGATTCATCTGAAGAATCAGAGAATGAAGAAGCTAACTTGTGTCTTATGGCTAACACTGATTCATAATCTGACAGTGAGGTAAGTACTACATCTAATCCATCTTATGATGAACTTCATGATGCCTTTAATGAACTACATGCTGAATATGTTAATGTACTTAAACAACTGATTAGTACTAAGAAACAGCTAGAAGAAAAATGCATGCAATATGATGAAGTTAATTTGAAGCATGAGTCTCTTATAGACATAAATGAAAAACTGAAAAGAGAAACTCATGAACTGAAATGTGATGTAGCTAAGTTCAACAGTGGTAAAAACAACTTAGAAAGACTTCTTAGAAATCAGAGAAATCTAGATGTTAAAACTGGACTTGGCTATAAACAAAACATGCATATGAAAAGGCATCAGAAATTTGTTAAATCTAAACAAATGTATGATAACTTTACTAGACCAAATCAGAAGCCATCCCATGCTGTTGTATGTCACTTTTGTTGCAAAAAGGGACATAAGGTGTTCAATTGCAAACTGAAAAAACGTGCCAACAGAGGATGGAAACAAATTTGGAAAGTTAAGGAACCATCATTCGAAACTAACCCCCCTGGACCCAATTTGAATTGGGTACCTAAATCCAAAACGTGACTCTTTTTATGCAGATATGTTTGGCATCCAGGAATCAATCATGGTATCTGGACAGTGGATGCTCCAAGCATATGACTGGAGACAAGTCCAAGTTCTTGTCTCTGAACTTAAAAAGTGGTGGCTTTGTCAAATACGAAGATAACAACAAAGGAAAGATCCTAGGCATTGGAGATATAGGAAATAACTCAACTGCTGTTATCAAGGACGTTTTATTTGTTGAAGGCCTGAAACACAACTTACTAAGTATTAGTTAGATGTGTGATAAAGGGTTTAAGGTAAACTTTACTTCCATATCCTGCACACTTGAGCATAAGGAAGTTGAAGGTATGAAACTGACAGGTAAAAGAGTTAATAATATTTATATGATAGATTTTTATTCTTTACCTGCAAATGATATATGTTGCTTGTTGTCTAGTGCTGATGAGAGCTGGCTGTGGCACAAACGAGTGGCTCATATTCATATGGACCACTTGAACAAACTTGTCAGCAAGCAGCTAGTCTTAGGTCTCCCCAATAGGAAGTTCTCTAAGGACAAACTATGTGACTCCTGCGAGAGGAGTAAGCTGGTCAAATCCTCTTTCCCCCCTATAGACTTGGTTCAAACCAAGAAGGTTTTAGAGTTGGTGCATATGGACCTGTTTGGTCCATCTCAGGTTAGGAGTTTTGGAGGGAACCTATATGGCTATGTTTTGGTAGATGATTTCACTAGGTTCACATGGACATATTTTCTGACTCACAAGAGTGAGGCATTCTCAACTTTTAAGAAATTTGCTGCTTTGGTTCAAAATGAGAATAACCTGAAAATTATATCCATAAAAAGTGATCATGGAGGTGAATTCCAAAATGATGCTTTTCAAACCTACTGTGAAAATCATGGTATCAAACATATTTTCTCAGCCCCTAGAACTCCACAGCAAAATGGAGTAGTAAAGAGAAAGAATAGATCCTTAGAAGAGCTTACTAGGACAATGCTTAAGGATTCTAATCTTCCTAAGTATTTTGGGCTGACGCCATTAACACTGCTGCTCATGTAGTAAATAGGGTTCTTATTAGACCTTTTCTTAGAAAGACTCCCTATGAGTTATACAAATGGGAGAAAGCCTAACATCTCCTACTTTAGGATTTTTGGGTGTAAGTGCTTTGTGTTAAACAATGGCAAGGGACATATAGGTAAGTTTGATCCTAAGGCAGATGAGGGTATCTTTCTAGGATATTCCCAAGTTATTAAGGCCTATAGAATCTACAATAAAAGAACCAAAACTATAGAGGAGTCTGTACATGTCAAATTTGATGAAGACTTGAACAGCACTCTTCCTATAGTTAATAAATCTTTGGATGATATTGTGGATTCTGAACCTGTAGAAACTAGTGAGCCTGAACCTCCAACCAACCTTGACTGTGTGGAACCTATTAGGGAAGATGATCTACCCAAAGAGTGGAAGTTTGCCAAGAACCATCCCATAGACAACATTATTGGAGAGATTTCAAAAGGAGTTTCAACCAGAAAATCCCTTAGAGAGTTTTGCAACCTTACAGCTTTTGTTTCTCAGATAGAACCCAAAAACATTAAGGAAGCTCTTATGGACCATTACTGGATAGTAGCTATGCAAGAAGAACTCAATCAGTTTGAGAGAAACCAAGTGTGGACTCTTGTTCCAAGACCAGAAAATAAACATGTCATAGGAACTAGGTGGGTTTTCAGAAACAAAATGGATGAGAATGGTGTGATTACTAGGAATAAAGCTAGGTTAGTGGCCAAGGGTTACAACCAGGAAGAGGGAATAGACTATGATGAGACATATGCCCTAGTAGCCAGACTAGAAGCTATCAGGATTCTGTTGGCCTATGCATGTATAATGGATTTCAAATTATTTCAAATGGATGTTAAAAGTGCTTTTTGAATGGAGACATTCAGGAGGAAGTTTTTGTAAGTCAAACTCCTGGTTTTGAAGATCCTAAGCTTCCAAATCATGTGTTTAAACTTACAAAAGCCCTCTATGGCTTGAAACAAGCTCCAAGAGCTTGGTATGATAAGCTGAGCAATTTCGTTTTACAAGAAAATTTTTCAAGGGGAAATGTAGATAAAACTCTTTTTATCAAAAGACAAGGAAAAGATATTTTATTGGTCCAAATTTATGTTGACGACATCATATTTGGATCAACAAATGATAAGCTTTGTAAAGATTTTGAAAATACTATGAAAGGCAGATTTGAAATGTCCATGATGGGAGAATTGACTTACTTCCTAGGATTTCACATCAAACAAAGCAAAAATGGCATTTTCCTTAGTCAATCAAAATATTTTAGTGATCTTTTAAAGAAATTTAATTTTGAAAAATTTAAATCCATTGACACGCCTATGAGTCAATCCTGCTACTTAGATAAGGATGAATCGGGTAAAGCTGTAGATGTGACTGTGTTTAGAAGCCTGATAGGATCCTTACTTTACCTAACCGCTAGTAGACCAGATATCATGTTTAGTGTGTGTATGTGTGCTAGATACCAGGCCAATCCTAAGGAATCTCACCTCAGTGTTGTTAAGAGAATCTTCAGATATCTCATAGGAACCAAAGATCTTGGTTTGTGGTATCCTAAGGGATCTACTTGCACTCTAGTTGGTTATTCTGATTCTGACTTTGCTGGATGCAAATTGGACAGAAAAAGTACCTCAGGTACTTGTCAACTTTTAGGGAACTCTCTTGTTTCTTGGCATAGCAAGAAACAAAACAGTGTAGCACTCTCAACTGCTGAAGCTGAGTATGTTGCTGCTGGTAGTTGTTGCGCTCAAATTCTTTGGATGCAGCAACACCTCTCTGATTTTGGTGTGGACCTAGGAACAGTGCCTATTTTGTGTGATAATACTAGTGCTATTAATATTACTAAGAATCCTGTCATGCATTCTAGGACCAAGCACATAGAAATAAGGCATCACTTCATTCGAGATCAATATCAACAGGGCAAGATTAAGTTGGAATATGTCAATGCAACTGAGCAGTTGGCTGACATTTTCACCAAGGCCTTGCCTAAGGACAATTTCTTCTTTATAAGAATGAAACTGGGCATCATTGATCCCAATGAAATCTGATCCTTATACCCAATTCGACTGCATAATCGAGTATCATGTGGCCAGATAAGTATTTTTCACTCAAACACTCGATTGCACAATCGACTGTTTGATGAACAGTGCTTCATTTTGTCAAATTGGAAACACGATATTCGATTGCAACATCGAATTGTTGGGTCTCAGTTTTTATTTTGTTTATGTCTGTTTTGTCAATTTTTGCTTCAATCGGATAGACATTCGACTGCTGATATCTCAGAAGCTTGACTGTTGAAGTTTTCATCACGATAATCGGATGGCAAATCGAGTGTTCATATCTCAAAAACCAGATTTTTGAAAATTTTTGTTACGACATTCGAATGGGCAATCGAATGATGAACTGGAATATAGTTAAAATGCGATTGGGCAAGCGACTATTTGGTTTAAGTAACTCACAAGTCTGAGAATCTTTGTAAATCAAAACCCGAGCATCGATTGGACAATCGATTGGCATATATCCGTTGTGAAAATTATAGTCGTTGGATGAGTGTAACGGTTACTTTCTAATCCAGAAGTGTAATCATTCTATTGGGCAATCGGATTTCTACAGTGCTATATAAACCTGGAAAACCCTAATCCGATTTCCCAATCCAATTTTTTCACTCTGCTATCATCTTCTTCATCCAACTGCAATCTTTTCTTCATCCAATCAACCTCCAATCTACATTCTACAATGGCTCGTGTTAAACAAACTGGTAGAAAACCAGCCATTACCTCTGCTGGTCCCTCCTCCAAAGTCATTCAACAATCCAGCTCATCTTCTTTCTCTTCTACCTCCAGTGGAAGAACCCCTTCACCATCACCTCCTCCACCTCCTTCACCTCCGGCCAAGAGAGTTTCAATCCCTACACACAAGGTATTGGCTAAGGACAAGGGCAAAGCAGTTGCCACTACTCCTGAAATCAGTAAAAAGAGGAAGGTTCCTCCATCTGAAAAATTGATGGGTGATGCCATGAAGGAGTTAACTAAGAAGAAGAAGAAGCCTTCATCTCCTCCTAAGAAGGTTAAGCCTTCAAAAGAGAAAACTGCTGAAGGCAAGACTGTTCCAGATTCTTTTGTTAAAAGAAAAATCCAAGATGCTAGAACCCTGGATTTTCCTTACTTTGATAAAAATGGTTTTTCATTTCAAAACCATTAGAGGTTTCATGGTTTGGAAAACCTTCTTTCCTATTCTTTGGATGTCTATCCAAGGCTAGTGAGAGCCTTCTATTCTACCTTCATCATGACCAAGACCGGTTTCGCAGCTGAAGTGAAAAACAGAAGGATTGCTATGACCTTTGAAGAGTTTTGTAAGCTGACTGGTTTGCCTTTTTGTGGGTACACCATTGATGGACGAGCACAGGATGCTCTAGAAGACAAAGGTTGGGAAAACTCAATCGATAAGCATGTTGCTTTACAGGAATTGATGATTGAAGGTTTTGTTGAGAAAGGGACTATTCAAGCTGGACAAATGAAGGTTGAGCACAGGTTGCTCATGTATGTGCTAACAAGAATGTTAGTACCTAGAGCTGGAAATCATGCTGTTGTACAGCGGCTAGACGTTGTCTTGCTATGGGGGCTGTACAAAGAGCTCAAAATGAGCTGGACATGGATTGTGCTGCTGAACATGTGGGAATCAGCACAAGGGAAGCACATCCTGTCCTACCCCCAACTGGTGATGAGGATTGAGGCATTTCAAGGTGTCTCTAGCCGATGAAGAATCACTCACAACTACTCATACATTTGGTGAAGCCATAGTCAGCCAAATGCATATTAGACGCATCAACAATGTGTGGACAAGAACTCCATCCACTGCTGATCATGCACAACCCATTGCTGATCAAGCCCAGTCAAGTGCCAAAGCACCTGCACCAGCTGAAGGACCATCCGAGATCATGGAAAAGCTGATGGAGGTCTTGAAACTTCAAGCTGAACACAGTGAACGGGTGGAAACGTCTCTTCTAAAGCTTCAAGCTTCCTTGGAATCTGTTCAGAAGGATGTTTCAGCCATTCAGGAGTACTTGGGTCTCAAGATGTCTTTTGAAGACATTGCAGAGATTGGGAGGCAATCAACTGCAGAACCACATCCGGACAACGAAGATGGTTCTGATTCTCATGGGGAGAAGACACCTGCTGAGGCTAATACAGCGGTCTCTCCTCCTCCTGCTGGTGATAATGAGGATCAGCCCTAATGTCTTTGGTTGTTCAGGTTTAGAGTTTTTGCTGTTTGTTGTTGCTGTTTGTTGTCTTGTCCTTACAACTGTTGTTTATTAATTTCCTCTTGTATATTTTGTCTTATGTCTTTTTGTATTAATGACAAAAGGGGGAGATTGATTTGATTAATTTGAGATTATATGCTTTGATTTGCTTTGATTTGTATCATACCTACTCTGATGTTATGTATATGCTGATATTGCCATTGCTGATATTGTAGTTGTTCTGATTAATATATATTACATTTATGGTCTGATACATACTAAGCTCTGATATATTATATATGCATCTGGTCTGATACATTTTATTCTCCATGATGCACCCTGGTTATGTACTGAAAATGTTTTGTATCATACATTCCAAAACTCAGGGGGAGATTTTAAAATAATCTCAATATTAACTTTATGTTTGTCATTAAATCAAAAAGGGGGAGATTGTAAGTCATAAGCTTCCCTGATCTAGTTTTTGATTTAAGTCCCAAACATACAGTGCACATGAAATATTTGCTTTATCTAATGTTTTGAATTAAGAAACATTTCAGGCAAACACAAAGACACCACACACATGGAACACTAGCTTGCAACTCAAGGAATCAACCAAAGTTGGAGGATGCACTTGAGGAAGATGCAATTTGTATAGTGGTATTAGGTGTCTAAGTATCAAGTTGAGTAAACAAATCACTAGAGTCACACACAAGTCATTGCCAATGAACTTTTATCACTCGATTGTCAACTCGATTGCACAATGGATTGACAATTCGATTGACGCTGAAGTTTAAGTTACAGAGAGCACTCAGTTTGTGCCCACTCGATTGACCACTCGATTGTCCACTCGACTGGCAACTTGATTGTTTACAGTATCTGAGTCACTTTGACCACGATACTCGATTGACATATCAATTGATGCTATTTTTCAAGTTACAGTGAGCACCCAGTTTTGGCCAACTCGATTGCTCACTCGATTGAAAGGAAATCATAGCATCAGGTCTGAATCACTTTGATCACGACACTCGATTGACCAATCGAGTGATGCTATTTCTCAAGTCACAGTGAGCACCCAGTTTTGGACAACTCGATTGCTCACTCGATTGAAAGGAAATTATAGCATCAGGTCGGATTCAGAAATAGAATCTATCGATTGTTCAATCAAGTGAAGCTTATATATTTCAACTTTCCAGAAACACAGAAAATACGACACTCGATGCAGCAATCAATTATATCCTTATAAACTCGAATGGGCAATCGACTGTCCTGGTGTTTTCCTTGAATATATATAAGATGTTTCAAATCATTTTAAATATAACTCTTGCACAAAACTTTTCACAATTTTCAGAATCTCTTGCTCTCAATTTTGTATATCTCTGAAAACACTTTGAAAGAAAAGTTTCTTAACACACAAAAAATATTCATTGGCAAATAAAATCTTTTGTGTGATGCTAGAGTTATTGAACACATTTCTTGATACTTTTTTTCTTTGTTCATGTAAAAAGACAATTCTTTGTAATTGATGCTGTAACAAATCCAGTTTGGAAACTGGTGGCTATCCTTGTTGGTGTGGTATCATCAAGAGGAAGTTTTACTTTGATCTTGTGTGAGTTTGGGGATAAACTACAAGGATCAAAGGGGTGACAAGATAGGAGTGAAGGGAGTTAGATTGATAGGTCGTGTAGAAGACTGGAAAATCTGTAAAAGTACTCGAATTCATTCTATAGTAAAAGGGTGAAATCACATTGTGATTTTGGGACTGGATGTAGGTCGTTGGATTAACGGCTGAACCAGGATATATCGCGGTGCAATCTTTCCTATCCCTTCTCTTTAATTTTCAGCATTGTTTACCTGCTTATTCTTGTATGATTCTTGATAATTTTGTATGTGATTTTAGACTTCCGCTGTGTGTGAGTTGTATGAATGATTGCATGATTGATATGGGAATTATGTCGAACTAGTTGGATTTGATCTTAATTCTCTTGTTGTTAATCAAAAAGAAGTCATATTTTTCCAACAATCACCATCCCCTTCATTTTCATCTAGTGGGAGAACCCATTCACCTCCACCCACTTCTAAAAGGGTCTCAATACCAACCCACAAAATATTGGCTAAAGGCAAAGGCAAAGCCATTGCCACAGATCAAGGAAAGATTAAAAAGAGAAAGGTTCCTCAATCTGAAAAACTGATGGCTGACGCAATGAAGGAACCAGCGCAAAAGAAGAAGAAACCAACTTCTTCCCCTCAGACAAAGAAATCTCAAGGCAAACATGTTGAAGATGTGGCCATCCCTTCTTCATTTCTAAAAAGGAAAGTCCAAGAGGCAAGAACTCTGGATTTTACCTATTTTGATTCAAATGGTTTTACTTTCCAAGACCATTTAAAATTTCATGGACTTGTAGACTTCCTTTCCTGCTCATTGGATATCTACCCAAGGCTGATTAGAGCCTTCTACTCAACCTTCACCCTCAATGATACTGGATTCAAGGCTGAAGTCAAAGGCAAGAAAATCTCCATGACATTTGAAGAATTCTCGAATCTGTCAAGACTGCCCTTTCATGGCAAATCAATTGATGGAAGTTATGAAGCCGATTCTGCTGGTGAAGGCTGGGAAGCATCAGTAGATAGGCACACTGTTGTGCAGAACTTGATGATCGAAGGTTTTGTGGAAACAATTTCAGTTCTGATAGGTCAAATGAAGGTCCTACAACGGATGCTTATGTACGCACTAACCCGGATGCTAGTACCAAGATCCGGCAACCACGCCGTCGTCCAAAAGCTAGACATCATTCTGCTGTGGGGTCTATGCAAGGAGCTCAAGATGAGATGGGCATGGATTATGCTGAAGTATATGATGGAAGCAGCACAAGGAAAGCTGGTGCTCCCCTACCCACAGCTGATCGCAAAGATTTTGAGACATTTTAAAGTTTCCGTTGTCAACGAAGAATCTTACAAAACCACCCTCACTTTTGGAGAATCAATTGTGAATCAAATGCAATTGAAAAGGGTGAATGGAATTTGGACAAGACCTCAACCAAATGTTGAACAAGCTCAGCCGAATGCGGAACAAGCTAAGCCAGTTGAAGCCCATTCTGGGGTTTTAGCCAAGTTGCTGGAGTTTGTGGAAACCCAGGTGGCTCATAACGCTAAAATGGAAGCTTCCAATGCAGGAATGGAAGCCGCTCTGAGTAAGCTCCAGGAAAATCTGAACACAGCTGCGCAAGACGTCGCTGCGATACAAGAACACTTAGGCCTTAAATTTTCGTTTGAAGATGTTGCTAATATAGGTCGACAAGCAACATAAGAGCTAAATCCCACAAACTTGTTGGAAAACTATGACTTCTTTTTGATTAATAACAAGAGAATTAAGATCAACTCCAACTAGTTAGACATAATTCCCATATCAATTATGCAACAATCATACAATTTACACACACAGCGAAAACGTAAAATCACATACAAGATTATTCAAGGAGCATACAAAAATAAGCAATTAAACAATGTTGAATATTAAAGAGAAGGGATAGGAAAGATTGCACCAAGATTTATCCTGGTTTAGCCGTTGATCCAACGACCTACATCTAGTCCTGTAATCATAATCATGATTCCAGCATTTTCCACTATAGAATGAATTCGAGTACTTTTACAGATTTTCCAGTCTTCTACACGACCTATCAATCTAACTCCCTTCACTTCTATCTTGTCACCCCTTTGATCCTTGTAGTTTATCCCCAAACTCACACAAGATCAAAGTAGACTTCCTCTTGATGATGCCACACCAACAAGGATAGCCACCAGTTTCTAAACTGGATTTGTTACAACATCAATTACAAAGAATTGTCTTTGTCACGAACAAAGAAAAAGTAGTATCAAGATATGTGTTCAATCACTCTAGCACCACACAAAAAGTTTGATTTGCCAATGAATATTTTTGTGTGTTACAAAAAACTTTTCTTTAAAAGATCACAGCAATATTTTGATTGACTGAGGATAATTCCATTTTTGCTTTGTTTGATTTGAAATCCTAGGAAGTAAGTCAATTCCCCCATCATGGACATTTCAAATCTGCCTTTCATAGTATTTTCAAAATCTTTACAAAGCTTATCATTTGTTGATCCAAATATTATGTCATCAACATAAATTTGTACCAACAAAATGTCTTTTCCTTGTCTTTTGATAAAAAGTGTTTTATCTACATTTCCCCTTGAAAAATTTTCTTGTAAAAGGAAATTGCTCAGCTTATCATACCAAGCTCTTGGAGCTTGTTTCGAGCCATAGAGGGCTTTTGTAAGTTTAAACACATGATTTGGAAGCTTTGGATCTTCAAAACCAGGAGTTTGACTTACAAAGACTTCCTCCTGAATGTCTCCATTTAAAAAAGCACTTTTAACATCCATTTGAAATAATTTGAAATCCATTATACAAGCATATGCCAATAAAATCCTGATAGCTTCTAGTCTGGCTACTGGGGCATAAGCCTCATCATAGTCTATTCCCTCTTCTTGGTTGTAACCCTTGGCCACTAACCTAGCCTTGTTCCTGGTAATCACACCATTCTCATCCATTTTGTTTCTGAAAACCCACCTAGTTCCTATGACATGCTTACCCTCTGGTCTAGGAACAAGAGTCCACACTTGGTTTCTCTCAAACTGATTTAGCTCTTCTTGCATGGCTACTATCCAGTCAGGGTCCATAAGAGCTTCCTTAATGTTTTTGGGTTCTACTTGTGAAACAAAAGCTGTAAGGTTGCAAAACTCTCTAAGGGATTTTCTGGTTGAAACACCTTTTGAAATCTCTCCAATAATGTTATCTATGGGATGGTTTTTGGCAAACTTCCACTCTTTGGGTAGATCAACTTCCCTAATAGGTTCCACACAGTCAAGGTTGGTTGGAGGTTCAGGCTCACTGGTTTCTATGGATTCAGAATCCACAACATCATCCAAAGACTTATCAACTATAGAAAGAGTGTTGTTCAAGTTTTCATCAAATTTGACATGTACAGACTCCTCTATAGTTTTGGTCCTTTTATTGTAGATTCTATAGGCCTTACTAACTTGGGAATACCCTAGAAAGATACCCTCATCTGCCTTAGGATCAAACTTACCTAAAGGTCCCTTGCCATTGTTTAACACAAAGCACTTATACCCAAAAATCCTAAAGTAGGAGATGTTAGGCTTTCTCCCTTTGTATAACTCATAGGGAGTCTTTCTAAGAAAAGGTCTAATGAGAACCCTATTCACTACATGAGCAGTAGTGTTAATGGCATCAACCCAAAAGTACTTGGGAAGATTAGAATCTTTGAGCATTGTCCTAGCAAGCTCTTCTAAGGATCTATTCTTCCTTTCTACTACTCCATTCTGCTGTGGAGTTCTAGGGGCTGAGAAGATATGTTTGATACCATGATTTTCACATAAGGTTTGAAAAGCATCATTTTGGAATTCACCTCCATAATCACTTTTTATGGATATGATTTTCTCATTATTCTCATTTTGAGTCAAAGTAGCAAATTTTTTGAAAGTTGAGAATGCCTCACTCTTGTGAGTCAGAAAATATGTCCATGTGAACCTGGTGTAATCATCTACCAAAACATAGCCATATAGGTTCCCTCCAAAACTTCTAACCTGAGATGGACCAAAGAGGTCCATATGCACCAACTCTAAAACCTTCTTGTTTTGAACCAAGTCTATAGGGGGGAAAGAGGATTTGACTAGCTTACTCCTCTCGCAGGAGTCACATAGTCTGTCCTTAGAAAACTTCCTATTTGGGAGACCTAAGACTAGCTGCTTGCTGACAAGCCTGTTCAAGTGGTCCATATGAATATGAGCCACTCGTTTGTGCCACAGCCAGCTCTCATCAGCACTAGACAACAAGCAACATATATCATTTGCAGGTAACGAATCAAAATCTATCATGTAAATATTATTAATTCTTTTACCTGTCAGTTTCATACCTTCAACTTCCTTATGCTCAAGCGTGCAGGATATGGAAGTAAAGTTTACCTTAAACCCTTTGTCACACAGCTGACTAATGCTTAGTAAGTTGTGTTTCAGGCCTTCAACAAATAAAACATCCTTGATAATAGCAGTTGAGTTATTTCCTATATCTCCAATGCCAAGGATCTTTCCTTTGTTGTTGTCTCCGTATTTGACAAAGCCACCACTTTTTAAGTTCAGAGACAAGAATTTGGACTTGTCTCCAGTCATATGCCTGGAGCATCCACTGTCCAGATACCAAGACTGATTTCTGGATGCCAAGCATATCTGCATAAAATAATCAGGTTTTGGATTTAGGTACCCAATTCAAATTGGGTCCTGGGGGGTTAGTTCCAAATGATGATTCCTTAACTTTCAAGATTTGTTTCCATCCTCTGTTGGCACGGTTTTTCAGTTTGCAATTGAACACCTTATGCCCTTTTTTGCAGCAAAAGTGACATACAATAGCAGGGGATGGCTTCTGATTTGGTCTAGTAAAGTTATCATACATTTGTTTAGATTGAACAAATTTCTGATGCCTTTTCATATGCATGTTTTGTTTATAACCAAGTCCAGTTTTAACATCTAGATTTCTCTGATTTCTAAGAAGTCTTTCTAAGTTGTTTTTACCACTGTTGAACTTAGCTACATCACATTTCAGTTCATGAGTTTCTCTTTTCAGTTTTTCATTTATATCTATAAGAGACTCAAGCTTCAAATTAACTTCATCAAATTGCATACATTTTCTTCTAGTTGTTTCTTAGTACTAATCAGTTGTTTAAGTACACTAACATGTTCAGTATGCAGTTCATTAAAGGCATCATGAAGCTCATCATAAGATGGATTAGATGTAGTACTTACCTCACTTTCAGATTCTGAATCAGTATTAGCCATAAGACACAAGTTAGCTTCTTCATTTTCTGATTCTTCAATCATTGTCATTCCATGCAATGTAGGCTTTCCTGTTTGAAGGTTGCTGATCTTTGCCCTTAGTCTTTGTAGGCTTGTTTCTGTTTTGCAGCTTGTAACACTCAGATCTGATGTGGCCTGTTTTCCCACATTCATAGCAAGTTATAACTTTGGTATCACCCTTGCTGGAGCCTTTTGTTTTGGAATTCTATGGTTTCCTTGACTGGCCTCCTTTCTTTTTCAGAAACTTCTTAAATTTTCTGACCAACATACCTATCTCAGGTTCTTCATTTGATTCACTTTCTGAGCTTTCTGAATCTTGTTCAGTTTTTGCTTTGTGAGTTTGAGTTTTCAGTGCAATTCCTTTGCTTTTTTCTGTTTGATTGCTCTGTCTCATTTAATCTGTGTAGTTCCATCTCATGTTCACGAAGCTTTCCAAACAGTGTTGCTATAGTCATGTTGGCAAGATCTTTAGACTCAGCAATGGCAGTTATCTTGGGTTGCCATTCCCTTAACAAACACCTCATGACTTTTCCTATCTGTTGTTCATTATCCACAACTTTTCCCAGGGCAGGTAGATTGTTGATAATGTGAGTGAATCTAGTTTGTAGATCATTTATAGATTCATCTTTCTTCATGCAGAAAAGTTCATACTCGTGCATAAGTGTATTTGTTCTTGCCCGTTTGACATCAGTAGTACCTTCATGTGTTTCTTGCAAAGTGTCCCACATTTCCTTTGCAGTCGTACAGTTTGACACTCTGAAGAATTCTTCTGCACTTAAGGTTGATGTTATGATATTCTTTGCTTTAGCATTGTAACCAACTTTCTTTTTGTCATCATCAGACCAGTCAGCTCTTGGTTTGATAATGCATGATGATCCTTCAGTACCTGCAATTTTAGGAATGTAAGGACCGTTTTTCACTGCATCTAAAATGTCCAGCCCACATGCTTCCAGAAAGATAAGCATTCTTTCTTTCCAGTACATGTATGCTGTACCATTAAAGGCAGGGGGTCTGGTTAGAGATGCTCCTTATCCTAGGAAATCCAAAGAAGTCATTTTCTTTTATGAGTTTTTCTCTAAAAAAGTTAGGCTCTTGATGCCAATTGTTGGAAAACTATTACTTCTTTTTGATTAATAACATGAGAATTAAGATCAACTCCAACTAGTTAGACATAATTCCCATATCAATTATGCAACAATCATACAATTTACACACACAGCGGAAACTTAAAATCACATACAAGATTATTCAAGGAGCATACAAAAATAAGCAATTAAACAATGCTGAATATTAAAGAGAAGGGATAGGAAAGATTGCACCAAGATTTATCCTGGTTTAGCCGTTGATCCAACGGCCTACATCTAGTCCTGTAATCATAATCATGATTCCAGCATTTTCCACTATAGAATGAATTCGAGTACTTTTACAGATTTTCCAGTCTTCTACACGACCTATCAATCTAACTCCCTTCACTTCTATCTTGTCACCCCTTTGATCCTTGTAGTTTATCCCCAAACTCACACAAGATCAAAGTAGACTTCCTCTTGATGATGCCACACCAACAAGGATAGCCACCAGTTTCTAAACTGGATTTGTTACAACATCAATTACAAAGAATTGTCTTTGTCACGAACAAAGAAAAAGTAGTATCAAGATATGTGTTCAATCACTCTAGCACCACACAAAAAATTTGATTTGCCAATGAATATTTTTGTGTGTTAGAAAAAACTTTTCTTTCAAAGTGTTTTCAGAGATATGCAAGATTGAGAGCAAGAGGTTCTGAAAAGATGTGAAAAGTTTTTGTTCAAGTGTTCTTTCTTGTTTTTGGTTGTACTTCTAAAAAGATTTGAGGCACCATATATATATTCAAGGCAAACACCAGGACAATCGATTGCCCAATCGAGTTTGTAAGGATATAATCGATTGCTGCATCGAGTGTCGTATATTATGTGTTTCTGGAATCTTGAATTATATATGCTTCACTTGATTGGTCAATCGATTGATCAAGTTTCTGAATCAGACCTGATGCTATGAAAACCTTTCAATCGAGTGAGCAATCGATTTGGCCAAAACTGGGTGCTCACTGTGATTTGAAATATAGCATCAATCGATTGGTCAATCGATTGTCGTGATCAAGTGATTCAGACCTGATGCCATAATTTCCTTTCAATCGAATGAGCAATCGAGTTGTTCAAAACTGGGTGCTCACTGTGATTTGAAATATTGCATCAATCGATTGGTCAATCGAGTATCGTGGTCAAATTGACTCAGATACTGCAGACAATCAAGTTGCCAATCGAGTGAACAATCGAGTGGTCAATCGAGTGGGCACAGACTGAGTGCTCTCTGTAACTTGAATTTCAGCATCAATCGAGTTGTCAGTCTATTGTGCAATCGAATGGACATTCGAGTGATCTTGTTACAGACCTTAGTTGTTTAAGACAGTTTATGTGCCATTCAATTGATGACCCATTCAATCGATTGTTCAATCGAGTGTTTTCAGTTTTAAGTTTGATAACACATGAATGAATGACAAAAGCTTATTGGCATGTCTTGTGTGAGACTCTAGTGATTGTTTACTTAACTTGATACCTAGACACCTAATACAACTATACACAAATTGCATCTTCCTCAAGTGCATCCTCCAACTATGGTTGATTCCTTGAGTTGCAAACTATTGTTCCCAGTGTTGTGGTGTCTTCATGTATGCCTGAAATGTTTCTTGATTCAAAACATTAGATAAAGCAACTATTTAATGTGCACTTGTATGTTTGGGACATAAATCAAAAACTAGATCAGGGAAGCTTATGGCTTACAAAACTTAGATAGTGATGAACCTCATGGTGAGGAGACACCTGTTGAGGCTAATACAGCGGTCTCTACCTCTCTCGTAGATAATAATGAGGAACAGTCCTAGATTAGGTGTTTAGGATTTTGATTACTTTGTTGCTTTTGTAATGTTCTGGTATTGTTTTGTATTATTCTGCTATAAATGGATAATATATTAACTATTCTCTCCTGCTATACCTTTTTGCATTCAATGACAAAGGAGGAGAAAATGTAACGAATTTAACTTGTGTTTCCTGTTCTGTTCAGATACCATGTGCTACAAAATTGAGTTCTGTTC
The DNA here is from genome assembly GCA_037974875.1 of Cicer bijugum. Lineage (NCBI taxonomy): Eukaryota > Viridiplantae > Streptophyta > Magnoliopsida > Fabales > Fabaceae > Cicer > Cicer bijugum. The sequence continues at coordinate 5,731,083 of JBBPBT010000487.1, forward strand.
TGATACCATGTGCTAATTGATGTTCTGATTTCTGTTCTGATACCAGTTGCTATGTGCTATTTGTTCTGATACCATTTATTTTTGTTCTGATACCAGTTTTTGACTTGCATGTGCTAATACCATTACTAATCATGTGCTGATACCACTACTAATCTGCTGCTAATCTGTTAAATTTTGTGATAACTATGATACTGTAGTATGTAATAGTTAACTCGGATTGCTCTGGTTGAAATAACTCTGATATTGTACATTGTAACTAAATCTGATGTTGCTATAGCCTTTATAGCTCTAATACTGCATCACTGAAGTGATAATGTTTATAGCTCTGATAATCTGAAAGTGATTATAGTACTCTGATACTCTGATGATACTGTTTTGTATTTGTTTTAAGCTCTAAGACACTGATTTTGCTACTGCTACTTAAATGAATCATGAATGCTAAAATTCAGGGGGAGCTTTTAAACTATTGTAATTAGAATGTTAAACCTTGGAATGAAAAACTCAAGTTAAAATTGTATGTTTGTCACTTAAGCAAAAAGCGGGAGATTGTTAGACATAAGTCCTCTTGATCATGACTTTGAAATAATTAACAAACATACAATGTTCATGCATCATTGGATAAAACTAACAGTTTGAACCGAGTTACATTTCAGGAAAAACAAGCAAACACTATACACTTGGACACAAGCTTGGAACACAAGGAATCAAGCAAAAAGTAGAGAATGTGCTGGAGAAAGATGCAATTCTGCCTAGTGTCATTAGTGGTTATAGTAGTTATTTAGTAGACTCATCAATGTGATTTCATGCTTAAGTATTTGCCAAATTAAAAATGAAATCCTAAAATAAACAAGTAAACAAATCGATTAGCAAGTCAATTGATGAATCCATTGTGCAATCGATTGTTAGACTCAGAATTAGAGTTTTCACTAAGTACATCGATTGGGAAATCGATAACTAAAGGATTTTAGTGAAACCTAAACTCTGGGATTAAACCAATCCATTGGGCAATCGATTAGTACTTCAATTGAGAAATCGATTTTGTAACTTACAGAGCCAAGCTAACATTTTGCAAACCGATTAGCAAATCGATTCAGAAAACTCTTTTTCATCGGACTTGGCCTCTGTAATCAACCAATCGATTGATACATCAATTGAGTAATCAAGTTGTTGAGTCACAGAGCCAACCACTTACTGAAACAATCGATTGTGAAAAAGTTTTTTATCAGACTTAGCCTTTGTGATAAATCAAATCGATTGGACAATCAATTGAAATTAGTTTCTTAAATTGCAAGATATAAACTAATCGATTAGGTAATCGATTGAGAAAATAAAATGCTTCATCAAATATCAGAAACATGTTCCTAATCGATTGGCACATTGGTTGACGAATCGATTGAAGCAAAATGTTTGAATCACTGTGACTAGTAAAATCGGTTGACGAATCGATTGAAGCAAAATGTTTGAGTCACTATGATCAGTTCAATCGATTGGCAAATCAATTAGATTAAAGGCTTGTTCTACATCAGCCAACTGCCAAATCGATTACGATTAAATATGAGTTGACTGCGTAATCGATTGTTTTGATCTTGTTTTTTGAACAAAACACCTATAATCGATTACTCAATCGATTCTGATATGAAATTGCTTATGTTTCTAATTTAAGCATTAAAAGAATCGATTGGCAAATCGATTCATTCATATATTTTCAAGAAACAAGAAACGCGATAATCGATTGGGCAATCGATTAAGTTGTTTATAAACCTTTATAAAATCGATTGAGGAATCAATTTTACTGCTGTTTTTCTTATCATATATAAGCTGACTCAAATCACTTTTTCTCACAACTTTGAAATAACCAAGACAATAATTGATTACATTTTTTCATAACACTGAAACCAAGAGAAACACTTTGAGAGAAAGAATTGAAAACACACAAATTACTCAGTTTGGCAAATCCTTATTGTGTGTAATTCGTAGTTTGATTGAGTCTCCTTCATTAGTGATCTTTTATCTTTTATCATCTCTGTAAACAACATTTTATAAAGAAATTTCTGTAAAAACCCAGTATAGAAACTGGTGACTATCTTCATTGGTGAGGGTGTTCATCAAGAAGAAGTCTCATCGTTATCTTGGGAGAGTTTGCCGATTAACTCGAGGAATACGGTGGTTGTGGAATAGAAGCGAGAGAGTTGGATAGATAGGCCTTGTGTGAGCTGGACAATATGTAAAACATACTCTAGACGATTCTATTGGAAAAAAGGATGAAATCGGTTCGATTTCAGGACTGGATGTAGGTTGTCATACTGACAGTCGAACCAGTATAAATCTCGGTGCACAATTTTCCTATCCTTTCTCTTTATTTCAATATTGCATGAATGCTTAATCTTGAATGTATGTGTTAGCAAAATTTTGTCTTGATTGATATTTTGAATGAGCATTGTATGTGAACACTTATATTGATTTACATGCAATCTTTGTTCCAGAATAAATGCTGTAAATAGTCTTTGTTAAACTGATTAGTTATCTTGTAAGATTGGCAAAGACATTTTATATAAATTTTTAACAAATAGAGGCCATAATTTCTAACACAAAGTTTCTCAATTGTCAAAATATAAAACACGACAATGGATTTCATAATCGATTTAGTGATCTGTGGTAGCAATAAATGTTGAACCAAAATCAATGTGACAAAATATACATCAATCCAATTGATTGGTGAATCGATTGAGGATATGGAAAATTGTTTTAAAAAATCGATTTTATAATCGATTATTTCTCCCAAAAATCCAAAGATTTGAGAAATTTTCCAAACTCAAACACGAGCATCGATTTGGTAATCGATTTTGTCAAATTATAAAAACTGCGAGCCAAATAAGTCGATTTGGATGTCGATTGGAATACCTGCACTGGTAAATATCTTTAAAGAAATCGATTTGGAAATCGATGCTGTTATGAGAAGTTATCCTGAACTGGTATGGAAATCGATTTGGACATCGATTTATCCATCGAACATTTACTTAAGAAAATCGATTTGGGAATCAATTTGCAATATGACTGTTGCAAAAATACTAGCCGTTGGAGGCAACTGTAACTGAAACCTTTCATTTCCCTCCAATAACGGCAACAAAATCCATTTGGCAATCAAAGTTTTGTGTGCAAATGTGTAATAAAATCGATTTAGAAATCAAATTTGCAACAGAATGATGTTCAACCTGAGCAACCTGCTAATAATGTTGTTGACACACAAGCAACTGAAGAATCAACCCCTATCAACCTTGATAGTTCTGAACCTCATGGTGAGGAGACACTTGCTAAGGCTAATATAGCTGTCTCTACCTCTCCTATTCGTGATAATGAGGAATGTAAGACCCACAATTTTAAAGTGTACTTTATGTATTTTAGTGTATTTTTGGTATTGAACTCGGAGGCTTTCTAGCCAAAGTTATTAATATTTTGGAGTTTATATGATCAAAAAGATATTTTGACGCTCGATTAAAATTACTCATCGATAAATAAGTTAAATTGACTGCGGTGAATCTTTTACGAAGAATTTAATGCGTTATGGGTGAAATGGTAATTTTAATAAATATCTAGATTTGAAGATATTTGTTAAAAGTGAATAATATATATATATATATATATAAAATATATGTATATATGTTTGTGTGGGGGGAAAAAGAAGGAGATTAAAAAGAAAAGAAAGAGAAAGAAAAAGGAAAGAAAGAAAAAGAAAGGAAAAACCAAAGAAAGAAAGAAACGTTTCTTCCTTCTTCCTTTGCCTCGCGACCACACATTTCCCTCCATCTTTTCTTCCATTTTCGTTGCTTCTTTTGTTCAAGAATAGAAACCCAAGGTTGGGTGGGTGATAGGACAAGGATTTCTCAACTTCACTCTTCCTCTTTGATTCAAAAACGAAGAAAAACGGTGTTAGGGATTTCGAAACCGTCAAACACAAACCTTCCCGTTTCATCTAGATCTAAGCCTCCTTTCAAGAAGTGATAGAAGGGAAGGTTGCTCACCTCCGTGCTACGGTGCTAGTGGACCAACTTTGGAAGCAACGTTGCGAACGGAGATTTTACTGGACTTACTCATGGTACTCTAATCGCACATGAAAGTTAACGTGAAGGCAAGGGCTCCTTCCAAACTTTTAGTTTGCATTTAGGGCCTTATATGTGGTTGTGTGGAAAAGAATTTTGTTAGGGTTGGAGTATTGATTTGGGGAAAATGTATCTAAGGCTTTATGGGTAAAATCTTAGAGTTAGGTTTTGGTTATATTGATGAATGTTTCGTGGAAAATGAATTTAAACTCATTTATGTATGATTTTGAGTAAATGAAACTTGTGTGTTTGAGTGGTGGATCGTTTTGATTTGTGTTCGTTGTTTTTGACGTGTTCTTAATTGATACTGAAGAAATTTGATATGTGTATGTTGGATTTTGTGGAGAAATGAATCGATGTATTTTGGTGTGAGTTGTGGATTGGATTTGATAATATGTTTGAGTTTGATTTGGGTGGAATTTGAAAACCATTAAGTTAAATGAGTATTAAGAATGGGGAATCTCTTAATGTCTTGTTTACTTAATGTGTGTTTTGTGAAAATCGTGTAAGTTAAATGATAATTAAGAATGGGGAATCTCTTAATGTCTTGTTTACTTAATGTTTGTTTTGGAAAATCGTTTAAGTTAATTGGCCATTAAGAATGGGGAATCTCTTAATGTCTTGGTTACTTAAGGTTGTTTTGAAAATCGATTAAGTTAACTGGGCGTTAAGAATGGGGAATCTCTTAATGTCTTGGTTACTTAATGTTGTTTTGAAAATCGTTTAAGTTAACTGGGCGTTAAGAATGGGGAATCTCTTAATGCCTTGGTTACTTAATGTTGTTTTGAAAATCGTTTAAGTTAAAAGAATATTAAGAATAGGGAATCTCTTAATATGTCTGTTTGCTTAATGTTTGGCGTGAAAATCGTTTAAGTTAAATGCGTATTAAAAATGGGGAATCTTTTAATATCTGCATTTACTTAACGATTGTTGTGGATGGAGTCGATGTATGCTCATGCATTTCATTTGGTAAATTGTGCTGACCCGTGATAGGTGGCACCTCGGTAAACAGCACTGACCTGTGATAGGTGGTACGTTTACGATTTACTTTTTGGTCAGTTGTGCTGACCCGTGATAGGTGGCACCTCGGTAAGTAATACTTTGGCCTGTGATAGGCGGTACACTTACGACTTACGCTTTTTCTTTTGGTAAATCGTGCTGACCCGTGATAAGTGGCACCTCGGTAAACAGTACTGACCCGTGATAGGTGGTACATTTACGATTTACGTTTTTTTAATAAATCGTGTTGACCCGTGATAGGTGGCACCTCGGTAATTGGTACTTTGGCCTGCGATAGGCGGTACAATTATGATTTACGGCCCTTCGAGGAGGGTTTTGGTTTGGAATTCCGAGTCCATGCATTTTGACATATACGCATTGCATTAGGGTGTTTGGCACGCGGGTCGTGTTTTGATTCAAGTTTATGTTGGAGTGTTTTGAAACTTGAGATGTCATTGTGATTGTGTTGATTATGCTAAGTGTTACGTTTTGGAATTGTGTGATAGCATGTTGATTTCAAAACTATTTCGAAGTTCATGATGTCGTGGTAATTGTGTTGAAATTCCTAAGTATTATGTATTAATTATTGCATGTGAGAGTGATTGATTGTAAAAACTATTTTGAAGCCCTTTTTGTCGTAGTGATCGCGTGGGAATTGCTAAGTGTTAAGATTTGGTATTATGTACGAATGTGATTGAGTTAGTATGTATTTTGTTTAGAATAAGCAGGGAAATTGATTTAACAATCGATTGGATGAGTTACAAGGGCTTCTCTAAATCGAACAAATCGATTTACCAATCGATTTTGTAACTTGTCTTTCAAAACCATTTAAGAAATCGATTTGGGAAATCGATTGGAATTATCACAGGAACTCATCCTTTTAAGAAAATCGATTTAGTCAATCGATTTGGCCATCCAGGAACTCAGCCATTTTGACGAAATCGATTTGGTGAATCGATTGGCTTCAATACAGGGGCTTAGTCTTTCACGAAATTGATTTGCCCAATCGATTGGATTCAATACAGGAGCTCAGTTTTTCTTTCAATTAATTTCCCCAATCGATTGATTCAAGCCCAGAGTTCAGTTTTCACTAAAAAATTCTAGGAAATCAATTTGCCCAATCGATTGGCTCAGTAGAAAATCTTATTTTGAGTTAGATAATCGATTGCTCAATTGATGTATCAATATTTTGGTCAGTTATGTATTACTTGATGGATTGAGAACTTTATTTGATTTCATTTACATTTGGCAAGCATTATATGAACTTTTCGCATATGGAAAATCCTTTTAAGGTGCATGCTTAGTTGAGAGGATATTTTATGCATTTAAAAACTTAAATGTTATGTGTTAACTGTTAATTTCGGTTGATGACCATTTACAACTATTGTGGAAATCTGGGCTTTGCCCTCAGATGAGAGCCAGGATGATCCTACTGGTTCGTACCCTACGGATGGGAATGTAGATGGGAATGCTTGATTAGAGCTACGTTAGGAGGATCTCACGGGGCACGTGGAGATCACTCAGGGTGTTTAGATGTTCTGTAGAATGATCAGACTAGGTTGACACATAGGGAACAGATGTCTTTCTTTTGGGTTGCTTTTATTTTTAAACTGGAAGACTGTACCACTTTTGTTATGTAAATATTTTGAATTCATATTTTGAGAACTTTTTCCGCTGCTTGTAAATTATAATGACTTAATTATTTATCCAAAGGTGTTACCTTATTTATTTTTCTGTTCTATTTTAATTTCTTTTGGAAAAAAAATTACACTCTCGCTTTGAAAAACGGGGTGTTACAAGGAACAACCCTAGATTAGTTGTTTAGGCTTTTGTTTTCTTTGTTTTTTTTTGTAATTTTTCTTTTTTTTCAATACATCTCTTGTAATAGCTTTTGAATCATTATTCTCTCTTGTATTATCTTTTAGAATTTAATGACAAAGGGGGAGAATTTGAATGAATTTAACTTGGAGAATTTGAATGAATTTAACTTGAAGAATTTGAATGAATTTAACTTGTGCATATGCTTATCTTATCATGTATACTGAAAATTGAATCTGAAATTTGAAATTGAAATGAATTATGAATTCTATAATTCAAGGGGAATTTTAAATAAGAGTTATTATAAAGTTAAGTTTTAATTTTGAAATGTAAACTCAAAGTTAAACTGTATGTTTGTCATTTAATCAAAAAGGGGGAGATTGTAAGATATATGCCTCCTTGACTATGATTTTGATATAACTTCCAAACATACAATGTATATGCATTATCTGATTAAGCTAATAGTTTGGGTTGAGATACATTTCAGGAAAGAATCAAACACTACAGTTGGACAAATCTTGGATTTCAAGCAATCAAGCAAAGATTGATCATATCATACAAGGCTTGAAGATTATGTGTAAATTTGTCTATTGTTCATAGTGTTTATTAGTTAGATTCATCATTATGATTGTACACATCTAATATTTGCCAATTAAAACTGAAATCATAAAATAAGTGTGTTAATCAATCAATTGGTAAATCAATTGGTTAATCGATTTTCTAATTCATTGAACAAAGTTTTCACTGAGTTAATCAATTACTTAAATGTTTTTATCAGATCTGTGTTCTATGATTAAAAGAAATCGATTGGACAATCGATTGATATACTTTTCTTAAGTTACAAGCTTTCTACTAATCAATTAGTTAATCGATTGCACGAATGAATTAGTTCATCATTTATCAAAAACATATTGCATAATCGATTGGCACATCGATTTGAATTAAACATCTGAGTTACAGGGACAAATCAGTCGATTGGCAAATCGATTTGATTAAGTGTCTGAGTTACAGGGAGAAATTAGCCCATTGCCAAATCGATTATGTTAATGAAAGTGAATCGATTGAGTAATCCATTGTTTGATCTCGCATTTTGAACAAAACAATTATAATCGATTATTCAATCGACTCTGATATGAACTGAGTATCAGTCTCTAATATATGCATTAAAAAAAATCGATTAGCAAATCGATTAGTTCATCTATTTCAAGAATTTCAAGAAAAACAAGAAATGCAAAATCGATTAGGAAATCGATTGATCTGGTAATACGCATTAATAAAATCGATTTGTCTAAAGTTTTTCTAAAACTATATAAACTGAATCAATCACAATTTTTACAACAGATAGAAAGAACTGAAAGAATTTCATTAGCTTTTCAAAAAATACACTTTGAGAAAAATTGTTGTAACTCCCAAACATTATTGGCAAATACTTAGTGTGAGAATTGATTGTGATTAAATAAAGTGTTTTAGTCTTTTTGAAAGAACCATCTTTGTAAAAGAAAGAGAGTGGAAATCCAATATTGTGAAACTGGTGGTCATCTTTTAGAGTGTGTGTGATCATCTAAAAGAGATCTCAATCTGATCTTGCTAGAGCTTGGTGATTAGTTCTTAAGGATAGATTGGTTGTTGTTGTAGATTGTAACACCCCGTTTTTCAAAGCGAGGGTGTATTTTTTTTTCAAAAGAAATTAAAATACAACAGAGAAATAAATAAGGTAAAACCTTTGGATAAATAATTAAGTCATTAAAATTTACAAGCAACGAAAAAGTTTTTCAAAATATAAATCCAAAGCATGTCCTGATGTCAACAATAGTACAGGTACATCCTGTCAACTTGACATAAAGGTAGCCCAAAAGAAAGACATATGTGTCCTGAGTGACAACCTAGTCTGATCATTCTATACATAACAAAAAAACTATACGCCTTGAGTAATCTCCACGTGCCCCGTGAGATTCTCCTAACGTAGCTCCAATCAAGCACTCCCATCCACATTCCCATCCGGAGGGTACAAACTGGTAGGATCATCTTGATTCTCATCTGAGGGCAAAGCCCAGATTTCCACAATAGTTGTAAAGGGTCACCAACCGAAATTAACAGTTAACACATAACATTTAAGCTTTTCAATGCACAAATAACCTTTTCAATTTATCATACATCTTAGAAGGGTTTTCCACATGCTAAAAGTTCATGTAATGCTTGCCAAATGCAAATGAAATCAAATAGAGTTATCAATCCATCAAGTAATACATAACTGAACAAAGCATTGATAAATCAATTGAGCAATCAATTATCAAACTCAAAATAAGATTTCCCACTGAGCCAATTGAATGGGTAAATCGATTTATGGCAAGGGAAGTCCCTGTAACTCATCAAATCGATTGGGCAAATCGATTTCGTGAAAGACAGAGCCCCTGTAATGAATCCAATCGATTGGGCAGATCGATTTCTTGAATGACAGAGCCCCTGTAACTCAGCAAACCGATTGGGGAAATCGATTTCGTAAAAGACAGAGCCCCTGTGATGAATCCAATCGATTGGACAACTCGATTTCGTGAAAGACAGAGCCCCTGTAACTCAGTAAATTGATTGGGTAAATCGATTTCCCTATCTATTCTTTCAAAAATACATAAACTTAACTCAATCACATTCAAACACCACTCCAAACCTTAACACTTAGCAATACCCATACAATCACCACGACATTATGAGTTTCGAAAACGTTTTACAATCTAACATACTATCACACAATTCCAAACATAAATCTTAGAACAATCAACACAATCTCAATTTGAATCGAACACACTTACACATAGTTTCAAATCATAACACTTATCAAAATCAACACAATCATAAATTTGATTCAACCACGACTCGTGTGCCAAGCACCCTAATGCAATGCGTATATGCCAAAATGCATGGACTCGGAATTCCAAACCAAAACCCTCCTCAAAGGGCCGTAAATCATAATTGTACCGCCTATCGCAGGCCAAAGTACCAATTACCGAGGTGCCACCTATCACGGGTCTGCACGATTTACTAAAAAGCGTAAACCATAAACGTACTGCCTATCACGGGCCCGTATCATTTACCAAGGTGCCACCTATCACGGGTCTGCACGGTTTACTAAAAAGAACGTAAATTATAAATGTACCGCCTATCACAGGCCAAAGTACTCTTTACCAAGGTGCCACCTATCACGGGTCTGCACAATTTACAAAAAACCGTAAATCGTAAATGTATCGCCTATCACGGGCCAAAGTACTATTAATCAAGGTGCCACCTATCATGGGTCTGCACGATTTACAAAAAGCATGAAAATGCATGAGCGTATACTGACTCCATTCACAACAATCGTTAATCAAATACAGTTATTAAAAGATTTCCCATTTTTAACACTCATTTGAATTAAACGATTTTCACACCAAACATTAAGCAAACAGACATATTAAGAGATTCCCCATTCTTAATATACTTTTGACTTAAACGATTTCCACAACAAAACATTCAGTAAACAAGACATTAAGAGATTCCACATTCTCAATACTCATTTAACTGAAATGATTTTCAAAACAAACATTAAGTAACCAAGACATTAAGAGATTCCCCATTCTTAACGCCCAATTAACTTAAACGATTTTCCCAAACACACATTAAGTAAACAAGACATTAAGAGATTCCCCATTCTTAATACTCATTTAACTTAATGGTTTTCAAATTCCACGCAAAACAACTCAAACATACTTTCACATTCAATCCATGATTCACACCAAATCATTTTCCACACAAACCACAGAAACACATCTCATGTTTGATCAGTATCAATTAATAACACGTCAAAAACAACGAACACAAATCAACACAATCCACCACTCAAACACACAAGTTTCATTCACTCAAAATCATACATAAATGAGTTTAAATTCATTTTCCACGAAGCATTCATCAATATAACCAAAACCTAACTCTAAGATTTTACCCATAAAGCCCTAGATACCTTTTTCCAAATCAATACTCTAACCCTAACAAAATTCTTTTCCACACAACTACAGATAAGGTCCTAAATGCAAACTAAAAGTTTGGAAGGAGCCCTTACCTTAACGTTACCTTTAACGTCGATTTACGGCACCACGATCAATTCCGGTAAAAACTTTGCTCACGACGCCGCTTCCAAAGTTAGCTCACTAGCACCGTAGTGTAGTGGTGAGCAACTTTCCCTTCTATCCCTTCATGAAACGAAGCTTGGATCCAGAAGAAACGGCGAGGTTTGTGTTTGACGGTTTTGAAATCCCTAAACCGTTTTTCTTCGTTTTCGGATCAAAGAGGAAGAGTGAAGTTGAGAAATCCTTGTCCTATCACCCACTATCAATTTCGAACTCAAGGAAGCAAGGAAGAACGAAAATGGATGAAGATGGAGGAAGGACGAAAAACGCACGCGAGGCAGGGGAGGAAGAAGATGGAATTTTCTGTTTTCTCTCCTTCTCTTTTCCTTTCTTCCTTTTTCTTTCCTTTCTATTTCTTTTCTTTCCAATTCCTTCCCTTCCTTTTCTATATATTTATATATATTTATATATATTAATTATAATTAACAAATATCTCAAAATCTTTAGATATTTATTAAATTACCCTTTCACCCATAAAGCATTAAATTCTTTGTAAAAGATTCACCGCAGTTAATTTAATTTATTTATCGACGAGTAATTCTAATCGGGCATTAAAATATCTTTTTGATCATATAGACTCCAAAATATTAATAACTTGGCTAAAAAGCCTCCGAGTTCAACACCAAAATACACTAAAATACATAAAGTGTAATTTAACAATTATGGGTCTTACATAGATTGATGTTGAGTTAGATGTATAGGCATTGAAGTGCTGGAAAGTCTGTAAACATACTCAAATCATTTTTACTAAAGGCTGGAATCAGTAAGTGATTTTGGGACTGGATGTAGACTATCGAATAGATAGTTGAACCAGTATAAAAATCCCTGGTGCACACTTCTCTATCTCTATACTCTTTATCTTGATAATACATGTGTTCTTGAATCTCAGTTTTGAATCTATTATTGTTAAATTGGAATTAATATTAAACAAGTTGGTTTTAATATTAAGTTCATCACTTAGGAAGGAATTGGATAATCTGGTTAATAATATTGTGTACAACTTCCTAAGGAAAGAGGCCATTCCACCAACAAAAAAAAAATTCAGACCGATTTTTCAAAAGATAAACCCAAAAACAACGAGTGTAATCATCCATAAACGAAACATAATATCTACATCCACCTTTGGTGAGAACCGGTGATGGACCCGAAACATCAGAGTGAACTAAATAAGAGGGCGCATATTAAACGGAAACACTTCTACTAAACGGTAAAGCTGGAAGTTTAGCAAGTTTACAACCACAACAATCTGAGATATCACAGGTTTACAACTTTCCTAAGCCTCCAGTAGAAGCCAAATATTTTAATCTAGAAGCAGAAATGTGACACCCTAAACCCCAAATAAATTTTTTATTATTATTATTAAGATAAAGAATATCACATAATCATAAACATGTCACATAAATCCAAAATTTCCATCAAAATAATAACGTCGAAATCATAATATCAAACAACATAATCCTTTTTGAAGTACACATACTTATGTTTTAATTTCAATGCAAATATAGTCCCAACCTGATGTCACTATCAAATCGAGAATTCCCAAAATAAAAATACTCAAAATAACATCAATACAATGCATATAAATAGAGTCTCCAAGATGTGACGGCTTTCGCCTCTCTGATGATATTAATCATCACCTGCAACTTACAACTCGTCTGCGTCCGTCGCAAATGCCAAACACAAACAACGAGGGGTGAGTATCGAAATTATGTAACAGTATAAAATACACGAGGAGAACACACAAGCAATCCAAATTATCAAAATCTCAAAAACAGTCAAGTGTATAATATCAATGATTTATCAAATTAAATCACGATAAGATAATCACCATGATGAAATGCTATGCATGTCCTATACTCTATACTTCATCATTTGGTTAGGAGGCCTGATACTATGCCACTACAAGAGTGGATGGACAATTCATGAATGGCCAAGTCCTCACAGATCCCCTCAACTCAACCCGAGATACATATACGCGGCAATCGGGGTACTCTTGTGTTGCACGGTAGTTCCCGGCCTTAGGGAATAACCCACTAATCCACTTAGGAATTCCCCACTAGGTGTAGCCCTCCACTATCAGGCTCATTCATTTGTACTTCCCCGAATCACTAGGTTTGTCAGACCCTCCCTATATGATGACAAAATAATCCTAACTCCAAAAATCTACAACACATATCTCAGACTTACTCGATCATCACAACTCAATAAGTTTTAATTTGACTTCACAGTATTCTTCATTATATATCTTTATAAGTCAATCACAATAAAATCACAATATTTGGTTTACACTACTCACAATACACAATCCAATTTCATCAATCACATAATAAGGAATTCAATAGGTGGCACATTCTAGTAATATCACAAATTCGATCAAGTAACAAAAACATTCTAGTACGTGTCATTCATACTTTAACAATCAACATAAGATTTCATAAAAATCAGACAACATGCAATCTTGATATAAATTCACGACAATTCTATAGATTGCTAAATTCACAACAATCTTGATATGAAATTTTGAAAATAGAGGTTAAAGAACTAAAAAATGACATTTCCAACTTTGTCAAATCTACTGAAACATTTCAAACGATAATGGGATCTCAATCTGGAATATGTGACAAGGCTGATATTGGTTTTAAAAGTTCTCAAAAACAAAAATTGTATGATAAAATTTTCTTGCCTAAAAAACAAGAAGATAGGCCAAAATGCCCTTTTTGCAAAAAAAAATTGGGAATACTTTCAAAATCTGTCATGCTAAGAAGAAAACTAACAATATAAAGAAAGCATGTTCATTCTGTGGTAAAATTGGGCACCATGATTCTATTTGTTATCACAAAAGGAAAATCCTCATAATAGGAAAAACTAACCCACAAGGACCCAATGTCATGTGGGTACCTAAGTCACTCTTAAACTCTAACACAAGTTCATCCTCTGATCAACAAAAGAAAGCCTTGGTACTTGGACAGTGGTTGCTCAAGGCATATCACAGGGGATAAGCAATGCTTTATGTCATTGGAGATAAAGGATGGAGGATCAGTCACATTTGGTAATAATGATAAAGCTCAAATAAAAGGAACAGGTATTATTGGTAAGAATAATTCTGCAAAAATTGAAAATTTTCAGTATGTGGATGGCTTAAAACATAACTTGCTAAGCATTAGTCAACTATGTGATAGTGGATTTGAAATTATTTTTTAGCCTACTCTAAGCGAGGTTAAACACTTATCCTCGGGTAGAGTTTTCTTTTCCGGTTTTAGAAAAAAGAATTTATATGAACTTTATCTGGATGACTTAACTACTGAATCTGGTTTTGTTTCCATTGAAAAAGATAAATGGATTTGGCACAAACGAGCTGGTCACACAAGCTTAAACACTATTTCTAAATTAGCAAAATTAGAATTAGTATAAGGTCTTCCATAAATTAATTTTGAAAAAGACAAAGTATGTGAAGCTTGTCTCAAAGGAAAACAAGTTAAAAGTAGTTTTGACTCTAAAAACATTCTTTCAACAAATCATCCTCTTGAACTTATTCACATTGACCTTTTTGGTCCTATCAAAACTCCAAGTCTTAGTGGAAAAAGATATGGTTTTGTAATTGTTGATGATTTCTCTCGTTTTACTTGGGTTCTATTTTAAAAACATAAAGATGAAGCCTTTGAGGCATTCCACCATTTTTGCTAAAAGATTCAAAATGAAAAATGATCAAAAATTGTCTCGGTGAGAAGTGACCATGGAGGTGAATTTGAAAATGAATCCTTTAAAAATCTTTGTGAAGAAAATGGTATTTCTCACAACTTCTCTTGTCCAAGAACTCCCCAACAAAATGGGGTTGTTGAAAGGAAAAATAGAACTTTACAAGAAATGGCTAGAACTATTTTAAATGAAGCCAACATTGAAAAATACTTTTGGGCCGAAGCCATTAACACTGCTTGTTATGTTTCTAATCGTGCATCCATTAGAAAAATTTTAAACAAAACTCCATATGAATTATGGAAAGGGAGAAAACCAAATAATTCCTATTTTCATATATTTGGGTGTTATTGCTACATTCTAAATAATAAAGAAAATTGGAGAAAGTTTGATCCAAAATCTGATAAAGGTATTTTTCTAGGATACTCCACAATGTCAAAAGGTTATAGAATATATAATCTTATGACTCAAACTGTGGAGGAAACCATGCATGTTAATTTTGATGAGTTTGATGACTTGTGTTTAGAAAAAATGGATAAAAATGAAGAAGATGAACATTCATCCTCTCAAGTACCCAGTCCTCACAAAGAGGATTAGTTTGACCCGACCTCTCAGCAACCTCCAAGAGGATGAAAAACAGTCACACATCATCCTCCTGATCTAATCATTGAGAATACTAAAGCTGGTGTTAGAACCAGAAATTCTCTAAGAGAAAACACTACCAACATGGCCATGATATGATTGATCAAACTATTGGTCAAACTATTGGTGACAAATCATGGGTTGAAGCTATGATGGAAAAGCTTTCAACATTTCAAAGAAACAAGGTATGGGATCTTGTACCCCATCCTCTGGACAAATCCATTATTGTGACTAAGTGGATATTTAGAAATAAACTAAATGAGGATGGAGAGGTCATTAGAAATAAAGCAAGATTAGTGGCACAAGGTTACAATCAACAAGAAGGAATTGATTATGATAAAACATGTGCACCTATAGCTTGACTTGAAGCAATAAGAATCCTCTTACCTTATGCTACTCATAAAGGTATAAAACTATTTCAAATGGATGTCAAAAGTGCCTTTTTGAATGGGTTCTTAAATGAGGAGGTGTATGTTTGTCAACCTCCTGGGTTTGAGGATGAAAAGAAACCTAACCATGTGTTAAAACTTTCATAATTTCTTTATGGTTTAAAACAAGCTCCTCGAGCTTGGTATGAGAGGTTGAGTTCATTTTTAAAAGAAAATTGATTTGTTAGAGGACAAATCGATACTACTTTTTCAAGAAAACTCTTAAGGAAGATTTATTGATTGTTCAAATATATCTCGATGACATTATCATATGATCCACATATGAAATGATGTGTAAAGATTTCTCCAACCTCATGCAAAGTGAGTTTGAGATGAGTATGATGGGAGAATTAAAATTATTCCTTAGTTTGCAAATTAAACAACAAGAGGATGACTTTTTTATATCTCAAGAAAAATACACCAAGGATTTACTTAACAAATACAACATGAGTTCAGCCAAGAGTGTGGGAACTCCAATGCACCCATCCTACGTACTCTACAAAGATGATGAAGGAACTCCAATATCTGAAAAAGAGTATAGAGGGATGATTGGATCCTTGTTGTATTTAACAGCCAGTAGATCGGACATAGTCTTTCTAGTCGGTCTTTGTGCAAGATTTCAATCCTCTCTTAAAGAATCTCATCTTACTGTAGTAAAAAGGTTTTTTTAGATATCTTGTAGGCAAGATCAATATGGGAACTTGGAAGTAAATCCTGCTACCTTATGCCAAATCCTTAACCTTCAGGATGTTGGAGCTTACTGCTTTGCTAAAACATGGTATGCACAATATACGATCACTCAAACTTCTGTCATTCAGAACATTCTGATAAATCCTCCTAAGCCTCTTGTGGCTTTAAACCTTCCTCCTCTTTGTCGGATTCTTCACAATATCTTTGTTCACTCGATAGTGCCTACAGCTGGAAGTTTTGAAAAGGTAACCAAACTTGATATTTTGATTATTCATCACCTATTGACTGGAACACCCCTCAACTTGGGTATTATAATTTTTAGCTACATGTTGAATGTTGTTGTGGGTCGATCAGCTCCCTACGGGATGCTCTTGACCAAAGTTTTTAAGTTTCTTAAAGTACCTCTTGATGATGAACAATTTGTTCTGTTTAATAACTCCTCTATGAAAAATATCAAACAAATGCGCATTGATCTGCTTGAACAAACCCCCGCTTCAAAAAACCCCAAGAAACTCATCATCTGCATCACAAACAGCTTCAAAGAAAAAAAAGTCTACTTCTCCACCATCTCATCCTCGCACTCCCACTCCCTCATTTGACTCAGCTGGCTCAACTCTTCCTCAATCTCCACAACACAATAACAATCCCTCAACACATATTGTCGCTCCGTCAGTTGAGGATGCATTTGAAGAAAATCCTCTACCACGTGTAAAGGATGGTGAAGACCTACTCTTTGATCTGAACATATCGTATGATCACCCTTCTTCAAAGAGCCCTCCTGGGAACGTGCCTACGGAAGCATCCTCAATACCAACTCAAGTAAGTCTGAACTCTTCTCCTATTTCTCTAAATATTGCACCATCTAATTCTAGTCCAAATTTAAAAGAATAGTCCCAACCTCTTTCAGAGGTTCCTGGCAATTTTAGCTCTTTTGATTCCTTTTTGGCTCCACAATTTGACAATTCTTCAAATGATAAGGTTGGGAGCTCGCACACCAAAAGTGTGCGTGATGGATCAAGTCCCAACAAGAAATCAGCAGTAAATATGAACAACAAACAATTGAAGCAACTATCGACCATTAGGAATGACCAAAAGAAATTGTTGGTTCAATTCTCTCACTTCCAAAACACTATTGTGCAATTTGGCCTCATTCTTGAATGGGTTACCAAACAATTGGTTTCGTCTGCTGTTGTTGATGATCGCCCTCCTGTGCTACCGGCCCAGTCATCCTTTGTCCCAAACTCTTCATCATCATCATCATCATCTGAAGAATCATCTTTCGCTGATTGACTCTAATTTTGCTTTTCCTACTTTTTGATGATGACTTAATTCAAGGGGAGTCAGATTATGAGATTATGGGAAACTTTTAAACTTTTTAGTCATATGATGGTTTTATGTTGTAGTCTACTCTTTGATATTATGTTGGAACTTCTGAACCTTTTGTTATATTGTTAAGTTGCTGGAACGTATTTAATCAATTATGTTTAGTATTAATGAAAGTTCTACTTACCTCTTACCTCAATATTGCATAATTTCAAAAAATTGCTTTTACTTCAATTTTAACAGGTAAATTTTTCAAAATTATCACTTGTGCGATTGAGGGGGAGTTATATTATTTATTCCTTACATATAACAAAAATAATTATCTAAAGAATTTTGTCGTCATCAAAATGGGGGAGATTGTTGAGACAAAATCTCTCTCAAATGGTTTTAATGATAACAAAATTATTTAAAAGATTATGATTGTGGTTAATGACTAATATGTGCTTTTGAGTGTATTCATATAAGAAAACAAGTTATTAATCATTAAGGCAAAAAGAAGAAAAATCTGATTCAAATCTGGAGGATGGAAAATGCTGAGGATGGCCTCGCGAGTTGATGAATCTTCAAATCTGCAGAATACTCATCCTTGCTGAAATGAATTGTTTTATTCATTAAACAAAGGCAAAACAGTATTAAAGAATGAATTGTTTTATTCATTAAACAAAGGCAAAACATTATTAAAGAATGAATAAAGAAAAGCTTTTGAAGAAAAGGAGTAAGATGGCAAAAGAAAGGTACGAGGAAGGATTACACAAGGATCGGTCTATGGTCAACATCGTGAAAAGCATCCCAACACCTTTGAAAGCAACCCATCATATCATATGCAAAGGCTACAAGCAGACCTATAGGTCACTCTTGTATGAATTAAAAACAATATAAAGTCAATCTTCAAAAAGGCAACAACAAACAAGCTAAAAATGAAAGTCTTCACATGTCTTAAAAAAAGAAAAGAGAAAAAGACTTCACGTGAAGCCTTTACAAGCCTTGAAGGGAGGAGAATGAAAAAGAAATCACATGCTCTTACAAGCTTTAAAGAAAGGAAAGAGAAAAGGACATCACATGCCCCAAGAGTCCAGAAAATCTGCAACCTCGTACTAGAAGATGGGCTACATCTGTCCAAGGACAGCTGGATGGCAGTTTCGTAATCTTTTGAATTGATTTTCCAACGGTCATAAAAAGCTTGACACATGAAATGAACATCATAAGACTTCTATAAAAGGCAGTAAGCTCTACATTATCAAATACACAACTACATTGCATTAAGAAGATCAAGGATCTTAAAGCTTTCAAGAAGCAACATTCATCCTCTCATCATACTTTCTACAATCCTACATTAGATCTCTGTAAATCCTTTGAGAAAGTATTTAGAATAAATCACACTCGTATCACATTGTAATTTCCACGTGAGATACACTTGGAAATATTTGAAACCTGATTGTAAGCTTGGTGAAGCTAAAGAATACAAAATTTGTAATCATCCTTTGTGAGAGGTTGATCTATTTAAACATTAGTGAAGTCTCACAAGAGTGTGAGGATTGGACGTAGCCTTCATTGGGTGAACTAGTATAAAAATTGTGTGTGTCATTCTCATATTTTTCTCTCACTCTTTAGCTCAGCTCAAATCTGAAGGATTGAAAAACCCACCATCGGGCTTGCCATCCTCTGCGAGAGGATAGTTTTAAAAAACACTTGAAAATTATTTTTAACAGCAAAATCTCTATTCAACCATCCTTTTAATGATATTTAGCTACATCATAATATATATTTGTTAGACACATTTGTCAAGTGTTAGATATGATTTGATCACATTAAACATATGTTAAAATTATTTTCCAAAACGTTCTTGATCAACTCAAAAATCTTTTTCCTTAAGTATGAAGGTAATGTGAATAAGTGTGAGAATGGATTGTCAAATGTCAGTTGGCACTGTGTTTGATCAAAGGCATGCATAGTTTTTTGTAGTAGCAGTGCTAGTATAGTGTATTGTTGTCTTTTTGTTCTTGCTTACAACTCATCAATCTTGAGGTTGTTTTCACCAATTAGCCCTTCAATTTGAGTCATTTAAGTTTTAATTTAACTGAGCAACCTCATATGCGAATTTGACATTCTTAACTTACGGGTGGACTTTCTACATTGATCTGTTATGACTTTGCATTCATTAAAGGACAACCTGAATGTTCTTTTGAACATTCTCCAATCATTTTGACATTCCTTTTAAAGATTCTTCAAACACTCTTGGACTTTATAAAGTGGATTTTTGTCCTGACAGAGCATGATATGGAACCATAAATTATGACCAAATCTTTCTTTTTCTTTTAAAAGGGCTATGTGATTTTTCCATGAATAAGCAAGCTTATATTTGAGTTCCTATCTTTAAATTAATCGCTCAAAAACACTTGTCAATAGATAATATGATCAAAATCACAATTAAAAATTTAGTTAAAAGTTTGATTATCTACAAAACAATAATTAGGGATTTTACCTCAATAATTTGTGCAACCATTATCAATAATCCAAGAGGTTTGTTGTAGTTGTTCATCTTCCTCTTGATCCTCAACAATGTTAAGATATCCTTGTTGTTGTTGTGACATACATAAATTTAAAAAAGTAATATCATTAGCAATTTGGATTTTCTAAGTGTCATATTAAAGGTGTATATGTTGCAAGTATTCAAAAGAACCTACCATATGGTAGGATGTACAAGAATAAAAAAAACACAAGGATGGGAAACATTAGATGACTTACCTTGAATTCCCAATGGTGAAAGGGATGAGAGTACCATTTATTGAATCATCTTATGTTGTAGAGAACCACTATCAAATGCACTATTGGTGGAAGCGTGTGGACAATCAGAGATGATAAGACCTTACTGCTTGCAATAATTGCAAAACTTCTTATTGCCACTTTGAGCACGTGTCCAAATGGTTCCTTTTCAGCATAGGCAACTGTCACAGGTTCAGAAAGGAAACATCATTAGATATAGTTCCTTGAGTAAGAATATGTTCTTCCTCCCTAAGAAGTTCGCCAAGTATCCATAAAGGGAAACGTGGTTCCTTTTCAGCAAAATTAGAGATAATTAGTGTCAATCAATACAATGTCAGTTTTATTTGTCGCCTTATCTTCTTGTAACGCCTTAATTCTAGCCTTAATCATAGGATCATGTTTCTACTAGTGTTTTGATATATATATATATATATATATATATATATATATATATATATATATATATATATATGTAGACTGTAATCACCAGATAACACAATAATATTATTCTTTACCTATCATTACATTTCCAACTTGGAATCAGAGCGCTTAAGCTCTGAAGGCTCTTGATCCAACACAAATCATGGCTTCTGCTGCAGATTCAAAGTCCAGAAATGATCTCCCATTGTGTCTGTCAAGTTGGACAAAGACAACTATCCACTATGGAAATCGTTGGTGATCTCTATAGTCAAAGGTTGCAAGCTCGATGGGCACATCCTAGGGACAAAGGAGTGTCCCGAAGAATTCATAGCTTCTACAGGTTCAAGCAAGAATCCAAATCCTGCCTTTGAAGATTGGCAGGCTCATGATTCACAACTCCTTGGATGGTTGATGAATTCAATGACTACTGAAATGGCAACACAATTGTTGCACTGTGAAACCTCAAAACAACTTTGGGATGAAGCCCAAAGCCTAGCAGGCGCACACACAAGATCTCGAGTCACTTACCTCAAATCTGAGTTTCACAGCATTAGAAAAGGAGAAATGAAGATGGAGGAGTATCTGGTCAAAATGAAGAATCTCGCTGACAAGCTGAAACTTGCAGGCAGCCCCATTTCCAACTCAGATCTAATCATTCAAACTCTGAATGGTTTAGATTCTGAATACAACCCTATGGTGGTCAAGCTATCTGATCAAACTAGTCTCACTTGGGTTGATCTTCAGGCTCAATTGCTAACCTTTGAGAGCAGACTTGATCAACTGAATAGCCTCACCAACCTAACACTTAATGCTTCAGCAAATGTTGCCAACAAAGCTGATTACAGAGGCAAAAAATTCAACTCAAACAACAACTGGAGAGGTTCCAACAGCAACTGGAGAGGCTCTAACTTCAGAGGTTGGAGAGGAGGCAGAGGAAGAGGAAGAATGTCTAAGCCAACATGTCAAGTTTGCCACAAGGCCGGGCACATAGCAGTAAATTGCTATTACAGATTTGATAAGTCTTATTCAAACTCAAATTATTTAGCAGGCAGTGACAGACAAGGGGCACACAATGCCTTCCTAGCCTCACAAAGCTCTCTTCAAGATTATGATTGGTACTTTGACAGTGGTGCAAGCAATCATATGACACACCAAACTGACAAATTAGAGGATCTGACAGAACATCATGGTAAGAACTCAGTAATTGTTGGAAGTGGTGAAAAACTAAAGATTGTTGCCACAAGTTCCTCAAAACTAAACTCACTTAACTTACATGATGTCTTATATGTGCCCAATATTACCAAAAATCTATTAAGTGTGTCGAAATTAACTGCTCACAATAACATTCTGGTTGAGTTTGATGCAAATTGTTGTTTTGTGAAGGACAAGTTGACAGGGAAGGCAATCCTAAGAGGGACACTTAAAGATGGCTTGTATCAGCTTTCAAGGACTGAAAGGGACCCGTGTGCTTATGTATCTGTCAAGGAAAGCTGGCATAGAAGGCTTGGTCATCCAAATAATAAAGTCCTAGATATAGTTTTGAAAAATTGTAATGTCAAACTATCACCTAGTGATCATTTTAACTTTTGTGAGGCTTGTCAATATGGAAAAATGCATTTTTTACCCTTTAAAAACTCTTCCTCTCACGCTAAAGAAATCCTTGAATTAATTCACACTGATGTCTGGGGACCTGCACCAGTAACATCGTCTTCGGGCTTCAAATATTATGTTCACTTCCTTGATGACTTTAGTAGATTTACATGGATCTATCCTCTGAAACAGAAATCAGATACTGCACAAGCTTTTACCCAGTTTAAAAACATGACAGAAAATCTGTTTAACAAAAGAATTAAAACAATCCAATGTGATGGTGGTGGTGAATATAAGGCTGTGCAAAACCATGCAATAGAAGCAGGGATACAATTCAGAATGTCATGCCCTTACACATCACAACAAAATGGTAGGGCTGAGAGAAAACACAAACATATTGTTGAATTTGGCCTGACACTACTAGCACAAGCCAAAATGCCCTTACATTATTGGTGGGAAGCTTTCTCCACGGCAGTTTATCTCATAAACAGACTGCCCTCTCTAGTTACTCAAAATAAAAGTCCTTACTCACTACTCTTTAGAAAGGAACCTGTAACACCCCGTTTTTCAAAGCGAGGGTGTATTTTTTTTTTGAAAGAAATTAAAAATACAACAAGGAAATAAATAAAACCGAGCAAATTAATAAAATAACACCTTTGGATATATATATAACTAAGCCATTAAAATTTATAAGCAACGGAAAAGTTTTTCAAAATATAAATCCAAAGCATGTAATGCTGACAACAATAGTACAGGTACATCCTTTCAACTTTACATAAAGGTAGCCCAAAAAGAAAGACATATGTGTCCTGCGTGACAACCTAGTCTGATCATTCTATACATAACAAAGAAACTATACGCCTTGAGATTCTCCTATCATAGCTCCAATCAAGCACTCCCATCCACATTCCCATCCGGAGGGTACGGACCGGTAGGATCATCCCGACTCTCATCTGAGGGCAAAGCCCAGATTTCCACAATAGTTGTAAAGGGTCACCAACCGAAATTAACAGTTAACACATAACATTTACACTTTTCAATGCACAAATAACCTTTTCAATTTATCAAACATATTAGATGGGTTTTTCCACATGCTAAAAGTTCATGTAAAGCTTGCCAAATGTAAATGACATCAAATAGAGTTATCAATCCATCAAGTAATACATAACTGAACAAAGCATTGAGAAATCAATTATCAAACTCAACATAAGATTTCCCACTGAACCAATCGATTGGGGAAATCAATTTCCTGAAAGATTTTAGTGAAAACTGAACTCTGGGCTTAAATCAATCGATTTGGTAAATCGATTGACTCAATCGATTGGGTAAATCGATTGACAGACAGACAGAGCCCCTGTATTGAATCAAATCGATTGGGTAAATCGATTTCGGGAAAACGAAGCCCCTGACTTGAATCCAATTGTATCCAAATCGATTTCCCAAATCGATTTCTTAAATGATTTTGAAAGACAACTTACAAAATCGGTTGGATAAATCGATTTCGTGCAAAACAGGGCCCCTGTAACTCATCAAATTGATTTGGTAAATCGATTTCCCAGTATATTCTCTCAAAAATACATAAACTAACTCAATCACATTCAAACACCACTCCAAACCTTAACACTTAGTAATATCCATACAATCACCACGACATTATGAGTTTCGAAATCGTTTTACAATCTAACATACTATCACACAATTCCAAAACATAACTCTTAGCAAATAAAACCCCATTTACCACCACAACTTAAGTTCAAACACTCAATCATAAACTTGAATCAAACACACTTACACACAATTTGTTCCAAAACATAGCACTTAGTAATATCATCACAATCATAAATTTGAATCAAACACGACTCGTGTGCCGAGCACCCTAATGCAATGCGTATATGCCAAAATGCATGGACTCGGAATTCCAAACCAAAACCCTCCTCGAAGGGCCGTAAATCATAATTGTACCGCCTATCGCAGGCCAAAGTACCAATTACCGAGGTGCCACCTATCACGGGTCAGCACGATTTACTAAAAAGCGTAAATCGTAAACGTACCACCTATCACGGGTCAGTACTGTTTACCGAGGTGCCACCTAACACGGGTCAGCACGATTTACCAAAAGAAAAACGTAAGTTGTAAGGGTACCGCCTATCACAGGCCAAAGTACTATTTACCGAGGTGTCACCTATCACGGGTCAACACAACTTACCAAAAAGTAAATCGTAAACATACCACCTATCACGGGTCAGTACAGTTTACCGAGGTGCCACCTATCACGGGTCAGCACAATTTACCAAATGAAATGCATGAGCATACACCAACTCCATTCACAACAAGCGTTAAGTAAATGCAGATATTAAAAGATTCCCCATTTTTAATACTCATTTACTTAACCGATTTTCACACCAAAACATTAAGCAAACAGACATATTAAGAGATTCCCCATTCTTAATATACTTTTGACTTAATCAATTTCCACAACAAAACATTTAGTAAACAAGTCATTCAGAGATTCCCCATTCTTAATACTCGTTTCCCTGAAACCATTTTCAAAAACAAACATTAAGTAAACAGACATATTAAGAGATTCCCCATTCTTAATATACTTTTGACTTAATCAATTTCCACAACAAAACATTCAGTAAACAAGTCATTAAGAGATTCCCCATTCTTAATACTCGTTTCCCTGAAACCATTTTCAAAAACAAACATTAAGTAACTGAGACATTAAGAGATTCCCCATTCTTAACGCTCAGTTAACTTAAACGATTTTCAAACAACATTAAGTAACTAAGACATTAAGAGATTCCCCATTCTTAACGCCCAGTTAACTTAATGATTTTCACAAACTCACATTAAGTAAACAAGACATTAAAAGATTCCCCCTTCTTAATACTCGTTTAACTTAATGGTTTTCAAACTCCACACAAAACCAACTTTCGCATTCAATCCAAAATTCACTCCAAAACATTTTCCACACAAACCACACAAAACAAACTCACACATACTTTCACATTCAATCCCTACTTCATTCCAAATCATTTTCCACACAAACCACACAAAACCAACTCAAGCATACTTTCACATTCAATCCCTACTTCATTCCAAATCATTTTCCACACAAACCACACAAAACCAACTCAAGCATACTTTCACATTCAATCCCTACTTCATTCCAAATCATTTTCCACACAAACCACACAAAACAAACTCAAATTTCATCAGTTATCAATTTAGAATACGTCAAAACAACAAACACAAATCAACACAATCCATCACTCAAACACAACAAGTTTCATATACTCAAAATCATACATAAATGGGTTTAAAATTCATTCTCCATAAAACCTTACTATAACCCTAACCAAATTCTTTTCCACACAACCACAAGTAAGTCCCTAAATGCAAACTAAAAGTTTGGAAGGAGCCCTTACCTTCACTTTAGCTTTTACGTCCGATTACGGTACCGTGAGCAAATCCGGTAAAAACCTCTGCTCGCAACACCGCTACCAAAGTTAGCTCACTAGCACCGTAGTGTAGTGGCGAGCAACTTTCCCTTCTATCACTTCTTGAAACGACGCTTAGATCTAGATGAAACGGAGATATTTGAGTTTGAATCCCTAAAACCGTTTTTCTTCGTTTTCGAATCAAAGGTGAAGAGTGAAGTTGAGAAATCCTTGTCCTATCACCCACTATCAGTTGCGAACTCAAGGGAAAGAAAAGGGAGCAAAAACGAGCAACGATGGAGGAAGGGAGAATTTGAGTTTGACGGTTTGGTTTTTTTTTTTGCGTTAACAGAGAAGAAGAAGAAGAAGAAGAAGAAGAAGAAGAAGAAGAAGAAGAAGAAGAAGAAGAAGAATTTTCTTTTCCTTCCTTGCCTTTTCTTTCCTTTATGTTTCCTTTCTCTTTCTTTCCTTTCTCTCTTTTTCTTTTCTCCCAAATTCCTTCCTTTCCTTTTTTATATATACATATTAACTATTTTCAACAAATATCTCCAACTCTTTAGATATTTATTAAACTACTCTTTTACCCAAAACGCATAAAACTATTCGCAAAAGATTCGCCGCAGTTAATTTAATTTATTTAGCGACGAGTAATACTAATCGGACATCAAAATACCTTTTGATTATATAAACTCCAAAATATTAATAACTTTGGCTTAAAAGCCCCTGAGTTCAACACCAAAATCCATTAAAATACATAAAGTACACTTTAAAATTATGGGTCTTACAGAACCCGACTACAACTCTCTAAAACCCTTTGGGTGTGCTTGCTATCCCTGTCTCAAGCCCTATAATTAGCATAAACTGCAGTTCCACACAACCAGATGTGTGTTCCTGGGCTATAGTAACTCCCACAAAGGATACAAATGCATAAACTCTCATGGAAGAATCTTCATCTCAAGACATGTTGTCTTCAATGAAGAACATTTTCCATTCCATGATGGATTTCTCAATACAAAAAGTCCCTTGAAAACACTAATTGAATGTCCATCTGCCACTTTCTCTTTGCCTATTGCAGGTAGCTCACATACTGGAGAAGCAACACCTTTAGATGACAATAATCCTGATGTCGAACAAGAACAAGTCAGTCCAACTAGTAGTGCTGCACCAGCCAGTCCAACTACAAATGATTCAACAAGGAACAGTCCAATTTCACATGACACTGATCCCATAGAAACTGTTACTGAAGCTCCCCAAGACCTTGCTGAACCAAGCACAACCATCAACACTCATTGGACCAGGAGCAAGGCTGGAATTCACAAGCCAAAGCAGCCATATGTTGGGTTAGCTGAAACCTGCACAGATGAGAAGGAACCAGAAAATATCACATAAGCACTTACAAGACCACAGTGGAAAGAAGCTATGGATAATGAGTATCGGGGACTCATGTCAAATCAAACCTGGGTTTTGGTACCATATCAAGGCCAGTAAAACATCATTGATTCTAAATGGGTCTTCAAGATCAAGTACAAAGTAGATGGGACAATTGAAAGGAGAAAAGCAAGATTAGTTGCAAAAGGATTTCAACAAACAGCTGGACTAGATTATGAAGAGACCTTCAGCCCAGTTGTCAAGGCCAGTACAGTTCGAATCATACTCTCAATTGCAGTGCATCTCAATTGGGAAGTCAAACAGTTGGACATAAACAATGCATTCCTTAATGGCTACCTCAAAGAGGCTGTGTTTATGCATCAACCAGAGGGATTTGTTGACTCAACTAAACCTGAACATGTCTGCAAGTTATCTAAGGCAATCTATGGATTAAAATAGGCCCCAAGAGCCTGGTTTGACAGCCTCAAAAATGCCTTACTTAGTTGGGGTTTCAAGAACACAAAAAGTGATTCCTCACTCTTCACTCTAAGAGGTACAGATCACATCACCTTTCTACTTATATATGTGAATGATATAATTGTCACAGGGAACAACACCAAATTTTTAGAATCCTTCATCAAACAACTCAATGTTGTGTTTTCCCTTAAGGACCTTGGTCCACTACACTACTTCTTAGGCATAGAAGCTCAAAGAGATGCATCTGGTATGTACTTGAAGCAATCGAAATACATAGGAGACGTCCTAAGAAAATTCAAAATGGAAAATGCTTCATCCTGTCCAACACCTATGGTAACTGGCAAGCAATTTACAGCAGAAGGGGAGAGGTTAAAAGACCCAACCGTGTTCAGACAAGCTATAGGAGCATTGCAATACTTAACAAATACAAGGCCTGACATAGCATTCTCAGTTAACAAACTCAACCAATTCATGAGCTCTCCCACTATAGATCACAGGCAAGGCATCAAAAGAGTATTGAGATATCTTCAAGGTACCATCCAACACTGTCTACACATTAAACCATCCACTGACTTGGACTTAACAGGCTTCTCAGATGCAGATTGGGCCACAAGTGTGGACGATAGAAAATCCATGGCAGGTCAATGTGTCTTCCTTGGTGAAACACTTGTTTCTTGGTCCTCAAAGAAGCAAAAAGTAGTCTCAAGATCTAGTACAGAATCAGAATATAGAGCACTGGCTGACATAGCTGCTGAAATAGCATGGACTCGTTCACTCCTCGATGAGCTAAAACTCCCTTTGCCAAGAAAACCAACATTGTGGTGTGATAACTTGAGTGCCAAGGCATTAGCTTCAAATCCAGTTATGCATGCTCGATCCAAACACATTGAAATTGATGTGCACTACATTAGAGACCAAGTGCTGCGAAATGAGATTGTTGTGGCCTATGTTCCATCAGCTGATCAAATTGCTGACTGCCTCACTAAAGCATTAACTCACACACGATTCAACCAGCTCAAAGACAAACTTGGGGTGACTTCCTCACCCATCAGTTTGAAGGAGGGAATTAGAGACAATTAGTGTCAATCAATACAATGTCAGTTTTATTTGTCGTCTTATCTTCTTGTAACGTCTATTTTCTTTTAACGTCTTAATTCTAGCCTTAATCATAGGATCATGTTTCTACTAGTGTTTTGATATATATATATGTAGACTGTAATCACCAGATAACACAATAATATTATTCTTTACCTATCATTACATTTCCAACTAGCAAAACATCTTAAACTGAAATCCCCAAACAGTGTAATCCTTGTCTGCAAATCAAATACAAAAGTTGTCTTTTTCTTTTTCTGATGCCATGTCAGCACATAAAAAAATAAATAAAGCAAGCAACATAGTAAAAGCACAAGCAAAAGAACAAAATACCACTTTATGCGCAAGAGACCCACAATAGTACTGCTTGAGCAAGAGAAAAGCAAATCAAAGGATGAGCAACGAAATTGAACAAAACCCGCACAAACAGGGAGAATGCGAGCAAGCCATAGAACTCGTAACCAAGAATATGCGACCCAGATATCGTGAGAAGAACGAGGAGTAGTGAACTCGAACTAAGCATCAAATGCACAACCAAGAAACTACGACCCATAGATCACGAACAGAGATAACATCAATAGAAGAAATCATAGCCAAAACCTAGAATCACGACCAAGAACAAACATGGCTAGAAGACAAGACCACACAACAAAGACAAGAACTCGCAAGCAAGGAAGACACAAGGAGACGTAAATGCGAAACTATAATCACGAACGAACAAGGAACCAAGAACTCACAGGTTTGATAGAACTTGTTGATACAATGTCACTGAATTTGGCTTTACGCCTTTTCTTAGTATATTTCCTCTATAAATAATAACAAGAGAATTTACAACTATTAATTACAAATATTTAACTACCTGATTTTTAGTCTAATTTAGGAATAGCAAATGTATACGATTAAGGAGTTGTCTCATTTGGGACATGTAATAGGAAACAAATTATTCCCATGATTATCACTAACTAACGGCGCTTTTAGTATTTTGCATCAGGCCTCCACCAACATCTCTTTTGTGGGTCATTAATCTTGCTTTTTTACAATTGTTATTCTTTAGTTTAGCTAAGTATATATTTTTCACAGTTTTCTTCTTTCACAAGTCTTCATTGTTGTAGGGTCTGCAATGCATGTAACACTCATGGCAAAGTGATCTTACTTAAATCATTTGTATTCTCCAAGGTAGTTATGGAAGTTTCATATCTTCCGAGTATTGTTACAAGGTTTTTCTCTACAATTCTACCCAATAATTTATTTAAGTATTCCTTGAGTGTCCCATATTTCTTCATATGCATGCTGCTTATTCTTTCATCTTGAGTGTCCCATATTCCTTTAGATAATTCCAGATTTCTTTTATTGTTTTGAGAGTTATGATTTTAATGATAACACATTACTTTGTCTTTTCCTTGATTACTTTAGGCCAAATTGGAAGTGCAAAGACATTAAATTCAGTCAATTTGATGATAAATTCTAATCATACTCAGTTTAATTTAATTCATATCAAAAACAAAATAGTCATCCATAGCTATATGAATATATTCGAAAGAATACATTACTAGAAAGTTTCTAGCTTCCTTTTGACAAATGACATACACTAAATGTATTATGTAATTGGATGGTTTTCATAAGCGGTTAGACAATGTTTCATTTGTGTTCAGAGACAAATAGTATGTCCTAAAGTGAACATTAAACCTTAACCAAAATAATGCAAAAACAAACACAAGATGCCAAACTTACAGTTATGTTAAGTTTTATCATAAAAGTGCTACACATTGTTTAATGTGGTTCTAAACTGACTGAAAGCATCATTCTTTTAAACTGTGGTTCTAGTCGCAATTGAGGTTACAATGAAACTTGATATTACAGCAAAATATGAACAAATGAAGCCGATACAGCTATAAATAGATTACAATTCCGTCGCAGAAACCTCTAACAACTTCATATTGCAACCACAATTGTAATTGTAGACTGCAATTTAGATATTTGACCCAAATCAATCACATATTTGGCTGTTTATAGCTTCCGACTTCTCTTACACTCAATTGCTCAATTAAATGATAGTAAGAGTAGCATAGGTAAACTTCAAGACCAAATTATTATAATCCAAAAATTGTAATTTATACAAATATCCACATGTATTCATATAATGTAGTAACAAGAATTACACACACACGAAAAAAGAACATGTATACTATACAATCATTTTGTATAAAGAATAAAAAATATATGGTGTTGTGTATTATTTTAAATATATAATTTAACCGATGGTGGAAACCTGCATTGCTATGAAATATTGACACTAACACTGACACTTAGACATCAATAATAATTTAAGAAAATAATGATTTTAAATCTTTTTTTTTTTCGATTTTGAAGTTTCCATGTTATATTGTTGTAGTTGATTGTGTTCATTTAATTTCTTGATGTTTGTCTTTTTCAAAACATTGGCATAGACACAAACTGACACTAATAATAGTTTTAGAAAATGAAAGTGATTGAGTGTAATCACATGTGCCGATGTTGTGTTCATGTCCAACACTCACACCCTTCAATCTAATGGGTCGGTGCTATATAGGACGAGAATGAGAGTACACATGCAGTGAGAGGTGTGCTTGACATTAAGATATGTATAAAAGAATGGTGCTGTCAACTCCCAAAAATGATCAAAGAGCACTCAATTCCTGGTGATACTTAAAGCTTTTGTGTTAATTTGTTAATCATGATTGAAAATGTGAGTCATTGCACATGCACTCAGGAACAGGATACTTGGTAACATCCCTCCTAATCTTGTTAGTCCTCAGCTCTGGCTGCCCCAATGAGTCTTGGTGCAGTTCCTTGATAATCATGTTAAACTCTTCTTCAGAGAGTGAAGAATTTAGAAAATAAGGTAACATGTGTCTCTTGTTTGGTGTTATGTATTTCTTGTGTCCAGTAAATGCCCTGTGACCCTGTAACAACATTAAGTTACAAAAGTCAGAAATTTTCACAATTATGTCCACAACCCTTAAATCCAACAAAATATTTTTTGTTTGTATTTATTATTGCTGGAACTGTAAAGTTGGTGTTGTGTGATCCGGAGGTCACGGATGAAAATCATGAAAATAATCTATCTGTTTAAAGTAAGACATCATACATCTATCCTCCCAAGACACCACTTGCTACCAGAAATTGTACTATTATATCAATCTAGTTCATGACATTATCAATAAGGCATAAGCTAAAATGATTTCTGAAAATTTAAAATATTATTCATATTTGTCCCTCTATTGATACAGTGGGATAAACTTGATTAATATTTTGCAATTCCAGTAGAATATTGATAATGCGAAGGACTAGATTGATATAACCTAACAATTTCAAGGACAACTTTGATATTTACTCAAATTGAAATAGCTAAACATTTTTCAATGGATATATGTGGATTGATTTGATTTAATAAAAGAATAAGAAATAACTTCACAATCATACCTGAATTGCATGGCCCATATTTCCTCCATGAGATGGCATGAAAACATCACTCTTCTGAGAGACTATGTAATCTATCGCAGCCATTAAAGAAGCTTTCTATACAAATGGTTGTAGTTCACCTGGCAAAGCAAGATCTTCCTTATTGTAAAAACTAGGGAACTCTTGGATTAATGGAAGTAAAGCTTCTTTTCCACCCAATGGTTTTCCTCCTGCCCAATAAACTTTGGCACTTTTTGGAGCTCCTAGACCTTTCAATAACCTATAAAGGAAACCAAAAACATATATCATGAAATCATGTTTACACTCAATTTTGAAAAACATTATAATAGCTATAGTGTACTAGTAGCAGTGAACTCATGCAAAAACGTTACTAAAAAAGAACATAAATAAAATTATAAGGAGACCACATGTGTCTACTGAATCATTCTTTTGTGAAGAATTAAATCGATAGATAGCTATAGTAAACATAACTAGAAGATAGCTATAGTAGTCGTGAACCTGTGAAAACGGCTACTAAAAATGTAGAGAAAATGAAATTATAAAGAGATGACATGTGTCTACCTAGTAACTTCCATAGCATTCAAGGGACAAAGACCAGCCATTTTTCTTTCATGGTAAGTAATGTTTGATCTAGCTGTCAAGAGCTCTGGTCTTTGTATCCTCTCATTGTTAATAATCTCATCATAGTCAGGACTTAGACCAGGGAGGCAACCAGTCCTCACCCATACATCTTTTTCCATTCTTAAATGAAGAGCAAGGTAAGGTCCTTTGCTTTTCATTCTCTCTGCAATCTTGTTACCAATTCCCTCAATTGTCTCAGAAAATCTTAATGCATTAAAAGCAACCTGAAATATAAGATGAACACAAAAAATCTTTAATCACTTGCCATATGAAGATAACTATCGAAAATGATCGATGAGAAGAAAAACAACATTGAGATGTATTTGGTCGTTCAGAAATGAAAAGTATCGATTTAGTCCTCAACAAATCTCAAGTGTAAGTTAAATTAGTCGTTCGAAAGATTTGGTTGAGGAAGAAGAACCTTGTTATACCTTGCATCTAAGCTTCTGAAGATCAGAAGGAAGATCCTTTGACAGTCTTGAATCTAAGCCGCGTAAAAGCAAAACACCTTCTCTATTGAGCTGCATACAAGATCATATACCATAAGAAAAAGAGTCTTGTTATGCAACATCAAGCTAAAAGATATGCAAAATCTTATAATATAATGTCTACTCAACAATTGCAGCCAATAAATTGGTAGGAACTAGGAACAAAGGTAGCATTTGATTATATAAGTTTTGGTGTCTTATATGAAATGACATCTATGAAATTTTTCAACTAATATTCACTGTAAGATTCAAAACTTGCAGAAGCTAAAGCTTGTTAAGTATTACTTAGTGCATAGCTCTTAATTATGTTTCGCAATCGCAACTGCAATTACTTCCATAAGATAAAAGTTTTAGAGGTCTTTGAAACAGAATCACAACTTCAATTGTAATCACAACCATGAGTGAATGCATTCACCAGGAAAATAAAAAACCAAAATGCAATGAATTGTTCTTACTCTTCTGAGATATCTTGTACGGATCCAACTGGGAGTGGCATGAAGTGGAGGCCTTCCTTCCACTGGCTTTGTCATTATGTGTGTTGATGGCAATGCTGAAACCACTCTCACATCATTTGCAAGAACTTTTTTGAAGTGTTCTAGATCAAATATGTCAGAAAATTCACTGCCATCAAAGCAATTAAAAACATTACTACAAATAAGATGAAAAAAATCTTTAAAGTCATACAAAACAAATCTTTAAAGTCATACAAAACAATTATTTTTTTAAAGGACACTAGTGAAATTTCTCTCCTTTTTTACAAAATCTTTTTTAATTACTTTTTTACTAATACACTTTTATTTAATTTATATATGCTTTTACGACTAACTATAAATAATATAATAAAAAAACATTAAATATTTTCAAAAACTAACTATAAATACTATAATAAAATTATTAAATATTTCTTTTTTGAAAAGTAAACTTAATTCATGTGATGTGTTCAATATGATCATATATTTAAAGACAGACGGATTTAGTGATTGTTAAGTATAAAATTTTAAAGTTTGAATTAATTGATCAGATAAACTGAACTTCATATGATTCAATATAAAAATTAAAAAAACTTCTTGAGTAAAGAAAATATAAAAATTAAAAAAGAAAATCATAATAAGCTATGGCAAAGAATAAAATATTTATTTATTTATTTATACCTTTCATCAGCCCAAATAACATTGACTTGCAAAATAGGAACAATCAAAGCAGCACCAAGAATCCTAGCAATAACAACAGCATCAACAATCTGATTCCTCTGTTGATTCATCCCTCCAGAAACAACAACCATAACATACTTTTTCCTATCCTTTAAAATTCTTTCACTTTCTCTCCTATAATCATTGCTGAAACTCAAACAAGGTTTATATCCCAACCCATTTGGTTGCTTCCAAAACTCACTCTTCTTCTCAGCACCTCCATCATCATTAATCCCCTGTGCTCTAAGTTCAACATGAGAAACCAAAATTTGTTCTTGTTCTTGTTTCCAAGTACCCTTTTTCAAAAACTCATTTTTATGGTCAACACCAAGTTTGGATTTTGAATGGTGATTTGAGATTGAGAATTTTTGGTGAGTTGTTGAACATGGTTTTGGAGGAAATGGGGTGTTAGCGTTGAAACTAAACTTGAACATACCAAAGAAACCAACAAGAAAAAGAGATAGAAACCATATTGTTGGTTTTGTGAAGATTGTACTTCTTGAAGAGTTCTTTGGAGAATCAAGGAGAGATTGAAGGGAAGATGATGATATGGAGTTTATGATTTGTGATGGAACGGATATGTATGATAACTTCTTGGCATTGTTCTTTGGTTTTGCCATTGAATATCTGAGAGAGAGAGAGAGAGAGAGTCTTGATGCTTTCTTTTTCTTATTTCTGTTTTTTTCTTCTTTGTGCTGAAGTTGTTTAGAAGAACATAGAGAGATTCTAATGTGTTTGTTGTGTGTGTTTATAAAAGAGTCTAATTTTTCATTCTAATATTTGTTAAGTGTTTTATTTGATAAGTGGGTTTAAATTAAAGGTTAAGAAACTAATGACTCAAATTTAAATTTCAAAAAAAGAACAAATATATTAATATAACAAACTAATTACTAACGGATTTTAAAAATTAAAGTGTTCTATGTTATTTTAGACAGAGAAAGAGTTGTGGTGAGAAGGAGATTTTGAAGTTGTGTGCTTGTGAGCTCTAATTTAAAATTGGGAACTTCTAAGTTTGTTTCTCAGTTTTGAAGTGGGATTTGGCATTTTTTATGACATTATTATCCATCTCAACTTTTGACGAATGAGGTGGAAGGGAATGTGATGTGTTTTTTAGAAAATGATTGTTAAGCCTACAGAGTAGGAAAGACAGGTTAAGACATGTATGTGTCCCTTATTCACTCAATATTATATATTTATATACATAATAATTTAGGTATAATAATATTTTTACAAATTTTTTGAATGCTCTATATTATCTAGTACCATTTACTCTCAATTATATGATTTACTATCACACTACACCCAATATAACAAAATATATAAAATAAAATATATGTTAGGAACAATGTATTGATAATGAATTTCTTTTAGGACTCAACAATTACTAGTGACAGGACATCGAAACGGATGCCCCACATGTCAACTATAAACCGGTCCCTCTTTTCGTCAGATTTTTTCCTAATTCTATTTTATTTTACAGGTTAGAATCAGACCCGGTCAAAAACTGGCAGATTAAAACAAGTTAATTTGCCCAATGAGTTGTTTTAAACATCCCTAAATTAAGTTTCATTTTATTATCGATTTGCACAAATGTTATTTGAACAATAAAATTATTGGAGAATGAACGTTATAATTTATATAAATAGTTTGAGTTTGGATACAGTTTAATTATTTTTTATTATTATCGAAATATTTCTTAATCATCTTATAAACGATACATATTTTTATATTATAGTTGAGTATAATTTTTTTTATATATTTAAATAACATAAGTAATAAATTTTGCATTATTGTTTGGCTTATTAGATATCTTAAGAATTGATGGAATTTAAGTTGAATGTAATAGATTAATTATCGAGTTAATATGTTTCCTTAAACCCTCCCTGAACATTATTATGCCTCTGATTCTCTATTTTGTTTATGACTCGTGATTCTATTTCTTTTTTCAGATTATGTTCTGCTTCTAATTATGTTTATGTTCTGATTTTGTTTTGTTTCAAATTATGTTTATGTTCTGATTTTGCTCTACTTTTGGTTTGTTTATGCTTTTGATTCTATTACTATTCGGATAATGTTCTACTTCTAATTTTCTTCTACTGATAGCTTCTCATCACGCTACCTTTTATCAGAATATGGCCCTTATCATGTTGCCTCTAATCAGAATGTGCCTTTGATCATGTTGTCTTTGATTTTGTGCCTCTGATTATGCTACCTCAAATTTGAATAGGTTCTGACTATTAATGTGAACTATATTTATATACTTTGATTTCAGAATTATAATGTTGAATGAAATTAATTATATTTGTTCAATTGATGTTGAGATATGCATTGCATACATGGTGTAAAGATATGTTGCATAAATAAATAAGACAATGACATACATGATCTAAAGAAATACAATGGGGCATTTAAGCTTTGTTTCAAGCATGAAATAATTGGGACGCCAATTGAGGTCATGACCAGACCACCGTTACAAGAGACTTCAATTATCTTGGGGACCCATATTAAGATAATTGGAGCATTTTTTTCGTACTGATAGGAAAAGAAAGGATCATGAATATTTTCTAAATTAAGAAGATTAAACAAAAATGTTTAGTGTTTCCATACGTAAAAGAAAAAAAAAATGAATGTTTGGCGTTGTAACAACTAGTTTAATTAAAATATATTAAAATAAGTTAGGAATAAGGAATTTTAATTAAAAATGTTAAGTTAGGAATAAGGAATTTTAATTAAAAATGTTAAGTTAGGAATAAGGAATTTTAATTAAAAATGTTTGATCTTGTAAAAATGTTAACATATGAAGTTAAGAATAAGGAATTTTAATTAAAATGGAAATGGACAAAAGAGATAAGATGGAAAATATCCAAATGGCAGTAAGGAGAATTTCCATTCATTTTTCCTTTTAATATTACTTCTTGGAAAAATTTGGAGAACATTGCCCTCATTTTTTTTCCTTCTCATTTTAGAAACTGGGAGAAACACCCTTAATCTATTGTTCATCATCTCTCCAAATCCTCCATTTTTCCTTATTTTTCAAAATCTCCAACAACATCAATTTACTTAACCCCATCAGACCTGCTCAACAACCTTGCATGTGGGACTCGACCTCTTCAACTTCAAGAATCAAGCAAGATCGGTGAAGTAGAATAGGACCAAACCAGCAAAAAGGGGATTTTGAGCTAAAGCAGATGACATAGCTTGAAGAGGAAAAACAGAACTACTGGAACAACTCCTTCTTCAATTAATGAAAACTCTAAAAGCTTTTAGTTCTTTGCATTAAGTTATTAGCACGAGGGTTCTTGGGAAAATTCAAATGGGATTTTCATTTATTTATTAAAAGATTTATGGGTGTCAAATCGGGTTTTAAAAAATTCATGGAAGGTGAGGAAATGAAATTTTGAGCATATAGGTGCTTTTGAAACCTGCACTCATACTTGTGATTTCACAACAATGCATGATGTTATTCTAACTGTGTGATGATTATATGATGAATGATTTATAGTTTAGATATTTAAATTCTACCCTTAAGACAAAATGTGCGTATCCTTTGGTCATGCTATCTTTGGTCACGTATCGTTTGACTCTGCCCCTAGTCACGTATCCTCTGACTCTGATTATGCTACCTCTGATCTATATGCTTCTGGTCACGATGCCTCTGGTCAGAGTTTGCCTCTGACCCATGGGCCCTTGGTCATGTTTCCTCTGGTCATAACTTGTCTCTGGTCATGTTGTCTTCAATATGTTACTCCACAATGCATTCTTTTGGTAAGTTTGCCTCTAGTTCCCGCTTCTGATCAGGGACTTAGGATCTAATTCCCACTTGATTTTTAATATATTGTTAAATTATTTATAAGTGTTATAAATGAATGATGCATTGTATAGATGACATTACAAAGGCATAATAGACATAACATCACAAGTGCATTGCATTCTTTTTAATCAAATCTTGCATGGTCTTATTCACGATAGGACATTGAGGTTGTTCCAAGCATTGAATAACAAGTAAAGGAAAACAATCAAGTCACTTATTGGGATTTGGTCAAATTACCTTTACCAATCATGTCTCATTTGTCTTGGTGACTCATATTAATATAATTGGTGGACTTTTCTATATTCTAAAGAAAATATGTGAGGTGATGCATATATTTTTGAAGAATTATTAATAAATAAATAAGGTTTAAATATGTTTTTGGTACTTGCAAATATGCTTTATTTTGATTTTAGTCCATGTAATTTTATTTATTTATTTATACCCTTGCATATATTAATAAGTTTTTAAAAAAGCCATTTAAGAATCTTTTTTAGTAAAAAATTAGTGACATGACTAATTTTAGATGAATTGGCACATGATGACGGTATAATTATTTTTTATTAGACAATATTTAATGTTTAATATTTAAAATTTAAAATTCATTTTATTAACTGATTTAATTAAAAACTTAAAACTAATTAATAAATTAATAAACCAATTAAATAATAAAAAAACTAAATAATTTTCATATTCAAGTCTAAATTAATAAAACTTCAAAAATCTACGGCCTCAACTCAATTTCTTCTTCTTCAAATCATAAATTTTCAAATTTTTTAAATTCTTCCTTCAAAACACTATTCAAACCCGATATCCTCAACAAAGAAAACAAAACAAAACCTTTCATTTCATATAAAAAGAATTAACAATCTAGGAGCAATCAGAGACGATAAAGTGGTGGATTTTTCAGGAAGAACACAAGGCTTGGCATTGGCTTCTAACAGAAACAACAACAACGCAATCCCCTGAAGTAACCGCCTTCACCTTAGCCTTATACCAAGCCGAATTCCCAGACGCTGCTGATGCCATTCTTCAACAGCTACCGTTCGATCTACATCCAATTCAAAACAATTACAAACATAAATCAACCAACCTTCACACAAATCCAATTCAATTTAATTCCACACTTTATCCTTCTTGGAATTCCACGCTTTGTATTAAAGATGTTAAAATTTGTGATTTGAAGAAAAGAAATTAAGTTGAAGACAAGACGAAAATTATTGAGTTTTTATTAAAAATTTTGAAATTAAAGATGAAATTATTTAGTTATTTAATTGTTTAATTAATTAGTTTTAAAATTTTAATTAAATAAGTTAATAAAATAAATTTTATTATTCTAAATATTAAATATCACTTCATCCAAAATTAGTTATCTCATCATTTTTTTTATTAAAAAAAATTCATAAATGACTCTTTTAAAACTTATTAATATTTGCAAAGGTGTAAATCAAAAAAAAAAGTTATAGCGACTAAAATCAAAATTAAAAATAATTGCAAAGACAAAAAATATATTTAAATTAAGAATGAATGTTTTTAGTTAAGTTTTTATGAAAATTGAAGTTGTGCGCTTTAGTATGAGATCTATTATTTAGGCTTAAATACATTTTTGGTCCATCTAATATTTTATAAAAAATGAACTTTTAGTCTCTCAATTTTTATAATAATTTTTTGGACCCCCTTTTAACAAACTCTTGGGATTTTGTTGGTCTCCCATTATTGTGTATTACATGGAGCTCTCATTAATGATGTGACACTTAAGTGACATTTGCGACATTGATAAAATAATTTCAATGTAATTATTATTATAATTAATTTCATTTATATATTAAAATAAAAGTTTAAATGTTTTATATAAATATTTTAAGATTTTAAATTATCATTGAATAAAGTAAATAAAATTTAAATATTTTAATCTATAAATAAATAAAATTTTAAATTACAAAAGAATTTAAATAAAATAAATAAATTTTAAATATTTGTTTTTTTGAATATTTTAATATATAAATAAAATAAAATAATTTTTAATTTTTTTAATATATATATATATATATATATATATAATAACTACAATAATAATGTAGAAAATATTTTATTCAATTCACAAATGTCATCTAAGTATGTTAGAAATATGTTAGTTTTTGATATTACTAACAAACATACATCTTGACATAAATCTGACATTGTGAACTGAGAAAAATTTCAGGAACATCAACTCAAACCTACATACTTGAGACAATTGCTTGGAACTCAAGAAATCAACAAAAGCTTGTAGATTCATAAGCAAATCGATTAGTAAAATCGATTCTGTTACAGGGTTGAATGTTTTTATCCAGTCTGAGATTAATCAATCGATGGGCAAAATCGATTTGCACATTCCATGAAAAATCAAACAGGCTATCAATCGATCAGGCCAATCGATTGGTACATTTATTAGAAAATAAACTGTGCAAGTCAGAGAGCTAGTTTGCCACAAATCGATTAGGCAAATCGATTGGTTAAATCACCAGGACTGACCAGATTGTTTACATCGATTAGACAAATCGATTGGTACACTTACTGAAATTAAAATGCGCAAGTCAGTAGCATGCCTTGCAGACTAATCGATTTGGAACATCGATTAACCCAATCACTTCTTTATTGTTTGTTTGTCTACATCGATTGACACAATCGAGTGTGAATGTCCCAGAGCTAAACCAATGATTACTAAATCGATTAGGCAAATCGATTTTGTAAAATGAGTTTAAAAACAACATTGGTCTGGAACATACACAGTCGATTAGCACAATCAACTTTTTTATTTCAGTTGAATTAAGTTTGGCATCAATCGACGTGGTAAAGCGATTGAACGAGCAAACTGCTGAAATAAGCTTCAGACTTAATTTTTCAATCGGTTAGGCAAGTCGATTGTTGGAAATCACTGTGTCCCTGGAACTAGTGTAATCGATTGACTAAAGCGATTGGTACAAAATTGTTTAGAAACAGAGATGACTGAATTGGTTGAATCGATCAAGTACATCGATTGTTTTCATCTCGTTGTTGGAACTAAACACGCCAAGTCGATTATGAACATCGATTCAATTAAGAACATTCATCCAAGTCTGAAGAACTCAGTTAAAATAATCGATTCGTTAAATCGATTAGTGTAAGCAGTTTCAAGATTCAAGAAAAACAAGATTCGCGAAATCGATTGGTTACATCGATTAGTGTGCTTTATAACTTTAATGAATTGATTTGCCAAATCGATTCATACGTTGTATTTCCAGAAACTATATAAACTGCTTTCACACACTAATAATGATAGAACATAGAGAATATTTAGAACTTTTACAACCAGTGAGATCTATCATTTTTACCACTAACTCTTTCTCAACTGACATTACTTTGAACATCTTTTTCAGCCATGAGCAATCAACGTTTATGATCAATGAGGATTGAAAAAGACTGAATTGAGAAAGAAGGCTTTGAGAAGTTTGAAGATCAAGAACTTTGTATAATTGATCTTTTTCATTTCTGTAAACACTTTTTGTAAACAAATTACTATGAGAAAATCCAATCTTTACTGGTGGTGTTCTTCGAGGTTGAGGGTTGTCAACAAGAAGACGCTTGACTGAATTCTTGGTCAAGTTTATGGGATTTAAACTTGAGAATTCAGGGAGGGAAAGATAGAGCAGTGAGAATAGTTTAAGATTGGTGCGAGACGCTGTGTAAAAATCTGTAAACTGATTCTAAGAAATTCTATTGGACAGGCTAAGGTCTAGTTGGATCTTGGGACTGGATGTAGGTCGTCAAGGGACGGCTGAACCAGTATAAAATCCTGCGTACACCTTTTTCTTTTCCCTTATCTTGTTTACATTTCTACAATTATTTTGTTTCGGATATTGATTAATTGTCTTAATAATAATTGCATGTAAATCAGCATTCATAATAATAATTCTTGTTTAATGAATTTCTCTATATCTACCATGATCCATATAGTTTGACATTCACTAGAATTGTTAACTAGGGACCGTATATAATTTGTTGTGAAATAAAAATTGAATTTATTAAATCGTTGTGCATTCATGTTAGATTAGACATCATTCTGCATAATTCGTTCGCAAATCAGAGGCCATATACGCCATCAATTGGCATCAAGAGCCTGCCTTTTTTTTAAAAGAGTTGTTTTTCTCAAAAAGGATCATGACTTTTGATTTCTTAGGAGAAGGTGCATCATTAGCTAGGCCTCCGGCTTTTAACGGAGCTGCATACATGTATTGGAAACAACGCATGCTAATTTTTCTTGAAGCTAGTGGTATTGACATTCTAGATGCTGTAGAAAATGGACCGTTTGTGCCAACCATAGCAGGTACAGGTGAATCAGCAATCCTGAAGCCTAAGAGTGACTGGACTGAAGATGACAAAAAGAAAGTTGGGTACAACACCAAAGCCAAAAACATTATCACTGCAGCCTTGAGTCATGATGAATTCTTCAGAGTCTCAAACTGCAAAACAGATGTGGGACACACTTCAGCAGACGCATGAAGGAACCACATATGTAAAGAGAGCTCGGATAAATACCCTCATGCATGAATACGAACTGTTTAGCATGAAGAAAGAAGAATCAGTGAATGACATGCAGACTCGGTTTACACACATAGTCAACAACCTAAATGCCTTAGGCAAGGAGATTGATAATGATCAGCAAATCAGCAAGGTAATGAGGTGTTTGACTAGGGAATGGCAACCAAAAATCATTGCCATTGCAGAATCGAAAGATCTAGGAAGCATGACAATAGCTACATTGTTTGGAAAACTGAGGGAGCATGAAATGGAACTACATAGACTCAATGAAGCTGAGCAAGGTGATAGAAAGCGAAAAGGATTGTCGTTGAAAGCCGAAGCACATCAGTCTAAATCTGAACATGAGAGCAGTTCGGATGAATCAAGCAGTGAAGATGATGAGGAACCTGAACTACGATTACTTGTCAAGAAGTTTAAGAAATTTCTGAAAAAGAAAGACATCAAATTCAGAAAACAATCCAGCTCAAAGAACAATGACACTAAGACAATCACATGCTATGAGTGTGGAAAAACTGGTCATATCAAGGTTGATTG
This sequence comes from Cicer bijugum, assembly GCA_037974875.1. NCBI lineage: Eukaryota > Viridiplantae > Streptophyta > Magnoliopsida > Fabales > Fabaceae > Cicer > Cicer bijugum. Next base: position 5,774,752 of record JBBPBT010000487.1, read on the forward strand.
TTACAAGCTGTAGAACAAAAACAGAAATTCTAAGACCAAAGGAAAGGAACCAGCTCAGAAAAACAGAAAAGCATACATTGCATGGAATGACAATGAAGAATCCTCCACATCTTCCGAAACTGAAGAAGCAAATCTATGCTTCATGGCTAATACGGATTCTGAATCAGAAAGTGAGGTAAGCTCTCAATATATTCCTTCTTTTGATGAACTGCAAGATGCATTTAATGAACTACATGATGAATATGTTAAATCTGTTAAGCAGTTAGTTAGTACTAAGAAAATGCTTGAACAACAATGCATGTTGCATGATCAAATGAAAACTGATTATAGGAAGATTGAGGACTTGTGTGAACAATTGAAAAAGGACTCACATGCTAAATCTGCCAAATGCATTGAGCTTGAAAATTTTGTTGCCTTATTGAAATCTGATTTATTGAAACTCTCTAGTAGCAAGGATAAACTGAATGATATTCTTAGCAACCAGAGAAATGTCAACATTAAATCTGGACTTGGTTTTAAACAGACAATGCATGCTAAAAAGAATAAATATGGCATATGATATGGTAATGTTAAGCATAACCAGAATTTTGTGAAACCTAGCCACTTGCATAATGTCTTTGTCAAACCAAAACAGTATGTATCCTCTAATGTTACTTGTCATTTTTGTTGTAGAAAAGGTCATTTTGTTTACAATTGCAAATTAAAAAGACTAGCAAATAGAGGATGCAAACAGATTTGGAAAATCAAGACAAAAGATGTTGAGACTAACCCCCTAGGACCCAATTTAAATTGGGAACCTAAATTGAATTTCTAATCTTTTTACAGGTATGTTTGAGATCCACTAAACACCAATGGTATCTTGATAGTGGATGCTCAAAGCATATGACAGGGGACAAGTCAATGTTTCTGTCCCTGAATCTAAAAGAAGGTGGATTTGTAAAGTACGACGATAATAACAAAAGCAAGATATGCGGTGAAGGTAACATTGGCAGCGAATCAACTGCAATAATTAAAAATGTCTTATATGTGGAAGGGCTGAAACATAACCTTCTTAGTATAAGTCAGCTATGTGACAATGATTTTCAAGTAAGCTTTTCACCACTTTCTTGCATAATTGAAAACAAGCATGATAAGAGTATGAAATTGGTAGTGATAGAGTTAATAACATTTATATGCTAGATTTGACTACTATGCCTGCTAATTCTGTTTGTTGCTTATTATCAAATGCTGATGAAACATGGTTATGGCATAAACGCATTGCACACATTCACATTGATCATTTGAATAGACTTGTTAGCAAGCAGCTAGTCATAGGTCTTCCCAATAGAAAGTTTTCTAAGGATAGGCTGTGTGATTCTTGTGAGAAAAGTAAGCTTGTCAAGTCTTCTTTTCCCCCAATAGACATGGTCAAAACCAATAGGGTTTTGCAACTTATCCACATGGATTTGTTTGGACCATCCCAAGTAAGAAGTTTTGGAAGTAACCTGTATGGATTAGTGTTAATTGATGACTATTCTAGATTCACATGGACTTATTTTCTGACTCATAAAAGTGAAGCATTTTCTGTTTTCAAAAAGTTTGCAAACTTAGTTCAAAATTAAACAAGTCAGAAAATTATGTCTATCAAAAGTGATCATGGAGATGAATTCCAAAATGATTCTTTTGATTCTTACTGTGAAGAGAATGGCATTCATCATATGTACTCAGCCCCTAGAACACCACAGCAAAATGGTGTAGTGGAGAGGAAGAATAGGTCTTTAGAGGAGTTAGCTAGGACCATGTTGAAAGAGTCAAATACCTCCAAGTATTTTTGGGGTGATGCAATTAACACTGCCACACATGTTGTCAATAGAGTTTTGATTAGGCCTATACTTAGGAAAACTCCTTATGAGTTGTACAAGGGTAGAAAACCTAATATTTCCTACTTTAGAGTGTTTGGTTTCAAGTGCTTTGTGTTGAATAATGGTAAAGAACATCTAGGCAAGTTTGATCCCAAGGCAGATGAGGGTATCTTTCTAGGTTATTCCCAAACTAGCAAATCCTATAGAATCTATAACAAGAGAACAAAGACAATAGAAGAATCAGTTCATGTGAAATTTGATGAACTTTTTAAAGAAAACTTGAACAAAAATCCTTCTATTGTTGATGCTTCGTTGGATGAAGTTATAGAATTTGAACCTTTAGACCCTAAGGAACCTACACCTCCAACAAACAGTGACTGTATTGAACCTATTAGATTAGATGAGTTACCTAAGGAGTGGAAGTTCAATAGAAACCATCCCATAGATAACATCATAGGTGATATCTCAAAAGGAGTGGCAACTAGAAGGAACCTTAGTCACTTTTGTAACCGTACAGCCTTTGTATCTCAAATTGAGCCTAAAAACATTAAGGAAGTCCTGCAAGATAGTGAGTGGATACTTGCTATGCAAGAGGAGTTGAACCAATTTGAGAGGAACAAAGTGTGGCAGCTAGTACCTAAACCAGAAAACCAACACATCATAGGAACTAGGTGGGTGTTGTTAGAAATATGGCTATTTGTTAGACATATGTTCTCTCGTTTTTGAAGTTCTTGACGAACATACACTTGTAAAAATAAATCTAACAGTGTGAATTGAGAAAATTTCAGGAAAAATCCGTTCAATCCTACAAGCTTGAAACATTGCTTGGAACTCAATAAATCAACCAAACCTTGAAGATCTACAAACAAATCGATTAGTAAAATCGATTCTGAAAAAGGGTTGAATGTTATTACACTGTCTGGAATTAATCAATCGATGGGCACAATCGATTTGCACAACTTTATGAAAGTTCAAACATTCCATCAATCGACTTGGTAAATCGATTGATACACTTATCAGAAAATAAATTGTGCAAGTCAGAGAGCCAGTTTGCCACAAACCAATTTGGCAAATCGATTGTTTAATTCACTAAGACTGAACTGATAGTTTACATCGATTAGACAAATCGACTTGAACTCTTATTAAAAATGAAAATGTGCAAGTCAGTAGCTCACCTTGCAAACTAGTCGATTTGGCAAATCGATTGTTCAATCATTTTCTTATGTTATGTTTTGTCTACATCGATTGACCAAATCGAATGTGAATGTTCCAGAAACAAACCAATGCTAATGAATCGATTAGGCAAATCGACTTACCAAAATATATTTCAAAATGAACTTGGTCTGGAACATCCATAATCGATTAGTTCAATCTACTTACTTACTTCTGTTATATTGAAGTTGGCATCAATCGACTTGGTAAATCGATTGCTTAAACCAACTTGTTGTAATGAGCTTCAGACTTAATTTTACAATCGGTTAGGCATATCGATTGGTGAAAATCACTGTGTCTCTGGAACCAGTGAAATCGATTGGCTAAAGCGATTTACACAAAAAGTTTTAGAAACAGAGACGACTGTAATGGTTGAATCGATTACATACATCGACTGTTTTGATCTCGTTGTTTGAACAAAACATCCCAAGTCGATTATGCACATCGATTCAGACATTCACTTTCATCATAGTCTGGAGAACTCATTTAAAAGAATCGATTAGTTAAATCGATTACGTTGTGCAGTTTCAAGATTCAAGAAAAACAAGATTTGCGAAATCGATTGCATAAATCGATTAGTGTGCTTTATAACTTTAATGAATGGATTGGCCAAATCGATTCATATGTTGTTTTTCCTGAAACTATATAAACTGCTTTGGTACTCTTATTCCATACGGATAATACGGATAATAAGGATAATAGATTCATTGAACAATACAATAACTTTTTGATAATTCATTTTCAGAGCTACAACACGTGAGATAACACTTTCTCAATCATTATCAATTGGAAATCCTTTTTCAATCATGGACAATCAACTTGTGATCATTGAAGATTGGAAAAGACTGATTTGAGAAAGATTACTTTTGGAAGAAGCAAGATCAAGATATTTGTATATTTGATTTGTTTCATAGCTTGTGATACTCTTTTGTAACAAATTACTTTGCGAAAATCCAACTGCGACTGGTGGCGTTCTTCGGGGTTGAGGGCTGTCAACAAGAAGACGCTTGACTGAATTCTTGGTCAAGTTTATGGGACTTAAACTTGGGAATTCAGGGAAGGGAAGATAGAACGAGTAGAATAGTTTAAGATTGGTGCGAGGCACTGTGTGAAAATCTGTAAACTGATTCTAAAAAGGTTCATTGGAAAGGCTGAGATCTTGTTGGATCTTGGGACTGGATGTAGGCTGTCAAGGGACAACTGAACCAGGATAAATCATTGCGTACACCTTTCTTCCCTTATCTTGTTTACATTTCAGCAATTATTTGTTTGGAACATTGATTAACTGTCTTGATAATAATTGCATGTAAACACGCATTCATAATAATCAAACTTGACAAATGCATTTCTCCATAGTGAACATGATCCATGTATTTTTGACATTCATTAGTATTGTTAATTAGGGACCGTAATTCAATTTGGTGTGAAATAATAATTGAATCTTGTAATCCGCTGTGCATTCATATTAGATTAGATTTCACTCTGCATAATTCTTAAGAGAATCAGAGGTCATAATCACCTACAATTGGCATCAAGAGCCTGTCCTTTTTTTAGAAAAAGTTTGTTTTTCAAAAAGGATCATGACTTCTGATTTCATAGGAGAAGGTGCATCATTAGTTAGACCTCATGCGTTTAATGGAGCCGCATACATGTATTGGAAACAACGTATGCTAATTTTTCTTGAAGCTAGTGGTATTGACATTCTAGATGCTGTAGAAAATGGACCGTTTGTGCCAACCATAGCAGGTACTGGTGAATCAGCAATCCTAAAGCCTAAAAGTGATTGGACTGAGGATGATAAAAAGAAAGTTGAGTACAACGCCAAAGCCAAGAACATTATCACTGCAGCCTTGAGTCATGATGAATTCTTCAGAGTCTCAAATTGCAAGACAGCATAACAAATGTGGGACACTCTTCAGCAGACGCATGAAGGAACCACAGACGTAAAGAGAGCTCGTATAAATACCCTCATGCATGAATACGAATTGTTTAGCATGAAGAAAGAAGAATCAGTGAACGACATGCAGACCCGGTTTACGCATATAGTCAACAACCTGAATGCCTTAGGCAAAGAGATTGACAATGATCAGCAAATTGGAAAGGTAATGAGGTGCTTGACTAGGGAGTGGCAACCAAAAGTCACTGCCATTGCAGAATCAAAAGATCTAGGTAGCATGACTATAGCTACATTGTTTGGAAAACTGAGGGAGCATGAAATGGAATTACATAGACTCAATGAAGCTGAACTAGGTGACAGAAAACGAAAAGGGTTGTCGTTGAAAGCTCAAACAAGTCAGTCCAAATCTGAACATGAGAGCAGCTCAGATGAATCTAGCAGTGAAGATGATGAGGAACCTGAACTTGGGCTACTTGTCAAAAAGTTTAAGAAATTTCTGAAAAAGAAAGACAGTAAATTCATAAAACAATCCAGCTCAAAGAACAATGACAGTAAAACAATCACATGTTATGAGTGTGGAAAAACTGGTCATATCAAGGCTGATTGTTACAAGCTGCAGAACAAGAACAGAAATTCCAAAACTAAAGGCAAGGAATCAGTCCGGAAAAACAGAAAAGCATATGTCGCATGGAATGACAATGAAGAATCCTCTACATCTTCAGAAACTGAAGAAGCTAATCTGTGCCTCATGGCTAACACGGATTCTGAATCAGAAAGTGAGGTAAATTCCCAATATAATCCTTCTTTTGATGAACTACAAGATGCATTTAATGAATTGCATGATGAATATGTTAAATCTGTTAAGCAATTAATTAATACCAAGAAAATGCTTGAACAACAATGCATGTTGCATGATCAAATGAAAACTGATTATAGGAATATTGAGGACTTGTGTGAACAATTGAAAAAGGACTCGCATGATAAATCTGCCAAATGCATTGAACTTGAGAATTCTGTTGCAGTATTAAAGTCTGATTTATTGAAACTTTCTAGTAGCAAAGATAAATTGAATGATAGCTACCAGAGAAGTGTCAATATAAAATCTGGACTTGGATATAACAAGAATATGCATGCTAATAGAAATAAACATGGCATAGGATATGGTAATATTAATCATAACCAAAAATTTGTGAAACCTAGCCACATACATAATGTTTTTGTCAAACCAAAACAGTATGTCTCCTCTACTGTCACTTGTCACTTTTGTTGTAGAAAAGGATATTTTGTCTACAACTGCAAATTAAAAAGACTTGCCAATAGAGGATACAAACAGATTTGGAGAATTAAGACAAAAGATGTTAAAACTGACCCCCCAGGACCCAATGTGAATTGGGGACCTAAATTCATTTTCTAATTGTATTGCAGGTATGCTTGAGATCCACTAAACACCAATGGTATCTTGATAGTGGATGCTCAAAGCACAAGACAGGGGACAAGTCAATGTTTCTGTCCCTGAATTTAAAAGAAGATGGATTTGTAAAATATGGAGACAACAATAAAGGCAAGATATGCGGTGAAGGTAACATCGGAAACGAATCAACTGTCATAATTAAAAATGTCTTATATGTGGAAGGGCTGAAACATAATCTTCTAAGTATAAGTCAGCTATGTGACAATGGATTTCAAGTAAGCTTTTCACCACTTTCTTGCATAATTGAGAACAAGCATGATAAAAGCATGAAATTAGTAGGTGATAGAATTAATAACATTTACATGCTGGACTTGAATGCTATGCCTGCTGATTCTACTTGTTGCCTACTATCTAATGCTGATGAAACTTGGTTATGGCATAAACGCATTGCACACATTCATGTAGATCATTTAAATAGACTTGTTAGCAAGCAGCTAGTCATAGGCCTTCCCAATAGAAAGTTTTCTAAAGATAGGCTGTGTGATTCTTGTGTGAAGAGTAAACTTGTCAAGTCTACTTTTCCCCCAGTTGATATGGTCAAAACCAATAGGGTTTTGCAACTTATCCACATGGATTTGTTTGGACCATCTCAGATTAGAAGCTTTGGTGGCAATCTGTATGGATTTGTGTTAATTGATGACTATTCTAGATTTACTTGGACTTATTTTCTAACTCATAAAAGTGACACATTTTCTGTTTTCAAAAAGTTTGCAAACTTGGTTCAAAATGAAACAAGTCAGAAAATTATGTCTATCAAAAGTGATCATGGAGGTGAATTCCAAAATGATTCTTTTGACAAGTTTTGTGAAGAAAATGGCATTCACCATATGTATTCTGCCCCTAGAACACCACAGCAAAATGGTGTTGTAGAGAGGAAGAATAGGTCCCTAGAGGAGTTAGCTAGGACCATGTTGACAGATTCAAATACTCCCAAGTATTTCTGGGCTGATGCAATTAACACTGCCACACATGTTGTCAACAGGGTTTTGATTAGGCCTATACTTAAGAAAACTCCTTATGAGTTGTTCAAGGGTAGAAAGCCTAATATTGCTTACTTTAGAGTGTTTGGTTGCAAGTGCTTTGTTTTGAATAATGGTAAAGAACACCTAGGCAAGTTTGATCCCAAGGCAGATGAGGGTATCTTTCTAGGTTATTCCCAAACTAGCAAAGCCTATAAAATCTATAACAAGAGGACAAAAACAATAGAAGAATCTGTTCATGTGAAATTTGATGAAACTTTTAAAGAAAACTTGAACAACACTCCTTCTATTGTTAATGCCCCCTTAGATGAAGTTATAGATTCTGACTCTTTAGAACCCAAGGAACCTGTACCTCCAGCAAACAGTGACTGTGTTGAACCTATTAGAATAGATGAGTTACCTAAGGAGTGGAAGTTCAATAGAAACCATCCCATAGATAACATCATAGGTGACATCTCCAAAGGGGTAGCTACTAGAAGGAACCTTGGACACTTTTGTAACCTAGCAGCCTTTGTATCTCAGATTGAGCCTAAGACCATTAAGGAAGCCTTGATAGATAGTGAGTGGATACTTGCTATGCAAGGGGAGTTGAACCAGTTTGAGAGAAACCAAGTATGGCAGCTAGTACCTAAACCAGAAAATATGCACATCATAGGAACTAGGTGGGTTTTTAGAAACAAACTAGATGAGAATGGTGTGATCACAAGGAACAAAGCTAGGCTAGTAGCCAAGGGTTATAGTCAGGAAGAAGGGATAGACTTCGACGAAACCTACGCCCCTGTAGCTAGATTAGAGGCTATTAGGATTCTTCTGGTTTATGCTAGTATTATGGACTTTAACCTATTTCAAATGGACGTTAAAAGTGCTTTTTTAAATGGTGAAATCCATGAGGAGGTATATGTTAGTCAAACACCTGGATTTGAGAATCCAGATTTTCCTAACCATGTGTTTAAACTAACAAAAGCCCTCTATGGATTGAAACAAGCCCCTAGAGCTTGGTATGAAAAACTGAGCAACTTCCTCATTGATCAAAACTTTTTAAGAGGTAAAGTTGACAAAACTCTTTTCATTCAAACTAATGGCAAAGATATCCTGCTGGTCCAAGTTTATGTGGATGACATAATCTTTGGATCAACAAATGACCAGTTGTGCAAAAATTTTGAAAATTTGATGAAAGGTCAATTTGAAATGTCTATGATGGGTGAACTGTCATACTTTTTGGGATTTCAAATTAACCAATCTAAGCAAGGTATCTTTATTAGCCAAACAAAGTATTGTAATGACTTAATAAAGAAATTTTCATTTGATAGCTTCAAGCCCATAGATACTCCTATGAGTCAAGGAAACCTTTTAGATAGAGATGACCTAGGCAAACCAGTGGATGTTTCAAGGTATAGAGGCATGATAGGATCATTGCTATATCTCACAGCAAGCAGGCCTGACATTATGTTTAGTGTTTGCATGTGTGCGAGGTATCAATCTAATCCTAAAGAGTCTCACCTTAGTGCGGTTAAGAGGATTTTCCGGTATTTAGTTGGGACTAGGAGCCTTGGATTGTGGTATCCAAAGGGATCAACTTGTTCTTTGGTAGGTTACTCGGATTCAGACTTTGCAGGTTGCAAATTGGATAGGAAAAGTACCTCTGGTACTTGTCATTTGCTAGGTAATTCACTTGTGTCTTGGTTCAGCAAGAAACAAACCAGTATTGCCTTGTCAACAGCTGAAGCTGAATACATTGCAGCTGGTAGTTGCTGTGCTCAGATCATGTGGATGAAGCAGCATTTGTTAGATTTCGGCGTGGACTTAGGAACTGTTCCCATCTTGTGCGACAACACAAGTGCGATCAGCATCACTAAGAATCCAGTTATGCATTCCAGGACCAAGCACATTGAGATTCGGCATCACTTCATCCAAGATCAGTTTCAAAGTTGCAACATCAAGTTAGAGTATGTCAACACAACTGAGCAGTTAGCAGACATATTCACCAAAGCCTTGCCAAAGGAAAGCTTCCATCACATAAGGATGAAACTAGGCATAATAGATCCTAATCAAATCTGAGTTATGTGTCTAATCGACTGGAACAATCGATTATCCTGTGGTTACACAGGAAAATGTCTTTACAAAATCGATTGCACTAGTCGACTTGACCCATAATATGTCTATCTTTCTTAAGTTTATAACTCGAAGTCGATTTGGAAAAGCGATTGTGTTATGTATGTTTGAAATCTTCATTTAAAATAATCGATTTGGACAATCGATGCTCTTGCAACTCAGTCTCTGGACTGATAGGAAAGATTTCTGAACAAGCTCGAAATCAATTTGGGAAATCGATTGTCAGAATTGGTTTGAGTTTCTCTTAAAAAGGATCGATTTGGGTAATCGATGCTGTGAAAAGTGAGCTTCTGGTATGATTTGTAAGTTTTCTAAGCTAAGTCGAAATCGACGTGGGTAATCGATTTGTGTTTAACCTGATCAGTTCTTCACTCAAAAGAATCGATGTGGGAAATCGATGCTGAGATGTAGCTCTACCTGAACTGTCATTTGAAGCTTCTGGGGTGATACGAAATCGATTCGGGAAATCGATTAAGTAATTGTAGACATTGATTTGGGTAATCGATGGGCATTATTACCGTTACAGTTTTACTAGCCGTTACATGTCTTTTGATCTTCCCCAGCAACGGTAACTAAATCGATTGGGGAAATCGATTTACATACCCAGCAGTATAAAAGGAATAGTTTCAATCGAACCACAACATCGATTCATCTCTTTTCCAGCTCTCAAACCTCTGCAATCTCAGTTTTCTCTTCTTGTTCTGATCTACTCAACCTTACTCTTTTCCCTCTCTACTTCAGATTAATCCTAAATCTCTAAAAATGGCAAGAGTTAAGCGCACATCACCATCTACACCCTCCACTTCATCTTCTTCAAGTACACCATCACCACCTCCAACTCTTTCAAAACGGGTTTCCATTCCAACACACAAGATTTCAGCACAAGACAAAGGTAAAAGTATTGCTATAGACCAAGGGAAATCGAAGAAAAGGAAGGACCCTCCAACTGAAAAGTTGCTGGCTGATGCAATGAAGGAGGTAATCCAGAAGAAGAAGAAGAAGGATACTTCTTCAACTCCACAGAAGAAATCTACACCCCAGAATAAAGCAACTCCTACACCAAAGGCCACTCAAAGCAAGTCAACTGAGGAATTCAAGCTTTCATCAAGCGCAAGATTCATGAAGCAAGAGCTCTGGACTTCCAGTACTTCGACAGTGATGGTTTTACCTTTCAAAACCATCTCAGATTTCATGGTTTGGAAGATTTTTTATCCTGCTCTCTCGATGCTTATCCAAACCTGATTCGGGCATTTTACTCCACGTTCAAAATGACGGATTCTGGTTTCAAAGCAACGGTGAAAGGCAAGAAAATTTCCATGACATACGAGGAGTTCTCGAACCTGTCGGGACTTCAGTACCATGGAAACTCTGTCGATGGCAGCACCGAAGCTGACGCTGCTAATGACGGCTGGGAAGAGACTCTGGAGAGGCAACAAGTCGTGCAGGACCTGATGGTTGAAGGCTTTGTGGAATCCGTTTCACTTCCTATCGGCCAGATGAAGGTTCAGCATCGTATGCTGATGTATGCTCTCACCCGGATGCTCGTCCCACGCTCCGACAATCATGCAGTTGTCCAAAGGTTGGACATAGTATTGTTGTGGGGTCTATGCAAGGAGCTCAAGATGAGCTGGGCATGGATTGTGCTTCGCCACATGCAGGAAGCAGCACAAGGCAAGCTGGTGCTTCCGTATCCACAGCTAATCACTAAGATTCTCACCCACTTCAAGGTCTCTCTAAAGGGTGAAGAAGTGTCCAAAACCATTCTGACATTTGGCAAATCCATTGTGAACCAAATGCAGCTACGTAAGCTAAATGGAATTTGGAGTAGACCTCAAGCTACTGCTGAACCAACCCAGCAAAGTGGTGAACCACCTGTTGTTGAGCCTGTTTCAGCTGGGTCTGAAGTCCTCTCTAAACTCCTTGAGTTTATGGCAGCTCAAGCGACTCACAACTCCAAAATGGAGGAGCGGAATGTAAGGATGGATGCTGCAATTCAGGAGATCCAAGCCAACCAGAATCAGATGGCACAGGACATAGCAGCAATTCAGGAACATCTGGGCATTAAGTTGTCCTTCAGCGATGTTGCTGAAATTGGAAGGCAAGCAGCTGAAGAGCATACTCCTACTCATGTAGAGGTTGCTGTGACTCATGTTGAGGAGACACCTGCTGAGGGTAATACAGCGGTCTCAACCTCATCCCCTGCTAATAATGAGGATCAGCCAACCATAGATGTTTAGGACCTTAGGTTCTTTTTGTTGTTTTGTTGCCTTTCTGTGTTAATTTGTCTTTTTGTTGGTTGTACTCTGTTGATAAATGAATATAAATGTTTTTGAAGTTAATTGCTTGTGTTAATCGCTGCATTGCATTTCATTTCATCTTCATGATTTCCAATGCGTGCCATACTATGTTTGATTCTGTTTATTGCACTGATAAAAGTTTCTTCTGGTTATAATCATAATAAATTTAGTGCACTTGTTACTAATTCTTTACATTTTTCAGAAATTCTTTTGCTACCATCTCAGGGGGAGCAAAATTGTGTTTTTTTTCTTTCTCCTCTCCTTTTTGACTTATTTAACAAAAGGGGGAGAGAAGTTTTAATAACTTGATTAGTACTAACACAGTGGTATCTTATCTTATATATACTGTTTTCTGCAATTTGCTTGGGTATACATACTCAGGGGGAGCTAGACTGTTTTATTTCAGCATATTCCCTTGAAATGTTTCTCAAGTTTATAAAAATTGCATGTTTGTCAATTAAATCAAAAAGGGGGAGATTGTTAGAAATATGGCTATTTGTTAGACATATGTTCTCTCGTTTTTGAAGTTCTTGACAAACATACACTTGTAAAAATAAATCTAACAGTGTGAATTGAGAAAATTTCAGGAAAAATCCGTTCAATCCTACAAGCTTGAAACATTGCTTGGAACTCAAGAAATCAACCAAACCTTGAAGATCTACAAGCAAATCGATTAGTAAAATCGATTCTGAAAAAGGGTTGAATGTTATTACACTGTCTGGAATTAATCAATCGATGGGCACAATCGATTTGCACAACTTTATGAAAGTTCAAACATTCCATCAATCGACTTGGTAAATCGATTGATACACTTATCAGAAAATAAATTGTGCAAGTCAGAGAGCCAGTTTGCCACAAATCAATTTGGCAAATCGATTGTTTAATTCACTAAGACTGAACTGATAGTTTACATCGATTAGACAAATCGACTTGAACTCTTATTAAAAATGAAAATGTGCAAGTCAGTAGCTCACCTTGCAAACTAGTCGATTTGGCAAATCGATTGTTCAATCATTTTCTTATGTTATGTTTTGTCTACATCGATTGACCAAATCGAATGTGAATTTTCCAGAAACAAACCAATGCTAATGAATCGATTAGGCAAATCGACTTACCAAAATATATTTCAAAATGAACTTGGTCTGGAACATCCATAATCGATTAGTTCAATCTACTTACTTACTTCTGTTATATTGAAGTTGGCATCAATCGACTTGGTAAATCGATTGCTTAAACCAACTTGTTGTAATGAGCTTCAGACTTAATTTTACAATCGGTTAGGCATATCGATTGGTGAAAATCACTGTGTCTCTGGAACCAGTGAAATCGATTGGCTAAAGCGATTTGCACAAAAAGTTTTAGAAACAGAGACGACTGTAATGGTTGAATCGATTACATACATCGACTGTTTTGATCTCGTTGCTTGAACAAAACATCCCAAGTCGATTATGCACATCGATTCAGACATTCACTTTCATCATAGTCTGGAGAACTCATTTAAAAGAATCGATTAGTTAAATCGATTACGTTGTGCAGTTTCAAGATTCAAGAAAAACAAGATTCGCAAAATCGATTGCATAAATCGATTAGTGTGCTTTATAACTTAAATGAATGGATTGGCCAAATCGATTCATATGTTGTTTTTCCTGAAACTATATAAACTGCTTTGGTACTCGTATTCCATACGGATAATACGGATAATAAGGATAATAGATTCATTGAACAATACAATAACTTTTTGATAATTCATTTTCAGAGCTACAACACGTGAGATAACACTTTCTCAATCATTATCAATTGGAAATCCTTTTTCAATCATGGACAATCAACTTGTGATCATTGAAGATTGGAAAAGACTGATTTGAGAAAGATTACTTTTGGAAGAAGCAAGATCAAGATATTTGTATATTTGATTTGTTTCATAGCTTGTGATACTCTTTTGTAACAAATTACTTTGCGAAAATCCAACTGCGACTGGTGGCGTTCTTCGGGGTTGAGGGCTGTCAACAAGAAGACGCTTGACTGAATTCTTGGTCAAGTTTATGGGACTTAAACTTGGGAATTCAGGGAAGGGAAGATAGAACGAGTAGAATAGTTTAAGATTGGTGCGAGGCACTGTGTGAAAATCTGTAAACTGATTCTAAAAAGGTTCTATTGGAAAGGCTGAGATCTTGTTGGATCTTGGGACTGGATGTAGGCTGTCAAGGGACAGCTGAACCAGGATAAATCATTGCGTACACCTTTCTTCCCTTATCTTGTTTACATTTCAGCAATTATTTGTTTGGAACATTGATTAACTGTCTTGATAATAATTGCATGTAAACACGCATTCATAATAATCAAACTTGACAAATGCATTTCTCCATAGTGAACATGATCCATGTATTTTTGACATTCATTAGTATTGTTAATTAGGGACCGTAATTCAATTTGGTGTGAAATAATAATTGAATCTTGTAATCCGCTGTGCATTCATATTAGATTAGATTTCACTCTGCATAATTCTTAAGAGAATCAGATGTCATAATCACCTACAGGTGTTTAGGAACAAGCTAGATGAGAATGGTGTCATAACTAGAAACAAAGTTAGGTTAGTGGCCAATGGTTACAACCAAGAGGAGGGTATAGACTTCGACGAAACCTACGCCCCTGTTGCAAGGTTAGAGGCTATCAGGATACTCCTTGCTTATGCTAGTATCATACTTTTTGGGATTTCAAATTAACCAATCTAAGCAAGGTATCTTTATTAGCCAAACAAAATATTGCACTGATTTGTTAAAGAAGTTTGGTTTTAATAATCTTAAGTCCATGATACTCCAATGAGCCAAGGAAATATTCTAGATAAAGATGAATTAGGAAAACCAGTGGATGTTACTATGTATAGAGGCATGATAGGATCATTGCTCTATCTCACAGCAAGCAGGCCTGACATTATGTTCAGCGTTTGCATGTGTGCAAGATATCAATCCAATCCTAAAGAGTCTCACCTTAGTGCAGTCAAAAGGATTTTCAGGTATTTGGTTGGGACTAGGAGCCTTGGATTGTGGTATCCTAAGGGATCAACTTGTTCTTTGGTTGGTTATTCAGATTTTGCTGGATGCAAACTGGATAGGAAAAGTACCTCAGGTACTTGTCATTTGCTAGGTAATTCACTTGTATCCTGGTTCAGCAAGAAACAAACCAGTATTGCCTTGTCAACAGCTAAAGCTGAGTACATTGCAGCTGGAAGTTGCTGTGCCCAGATCATGTGGATGAAACAGCATTTGTTAGATTTTGGTGTGAACTTAGGAACTGTTTCCATCTTGTGCAACAACACAAGTGCGATCAGTATCACTAAGAACCCAGTTATGCATTCCTGGACCAAACATATCGAAATTCGGCATCATTTCATCCGAGATCAGTTTCAGTGTGGGAACATCAAGTTAGAGTACATCAACACAACTGAGCAGTTAGCAGACATCTTCACTAAAGCTCTGCCAAAGGATAGCTTCCAGTACATAAGGATGAAATTGAGCATATTAGATCCTAGTCAGATATGAGTTATGTGTCTAATCGACTGGGAAAATCGACTATCCTGTGGATACACAGGAAAGTGTCCTTATAAAATCGATTGCCCTAGTTGACTTGACCCATAATATGTCTATTTTCTCAAGTTTTTCACACGAAATCGCTTTAGACAATCGATGTGACATTTCCAGGAAGCTTCAGATGTTCTTACTTTCCCAGTTCAATCGATTATGGAATTCGACTGACCTCCTGTTTTAATGGTTAAAGAATCGATATGGAAAATCGATTAGTTTAGATCCAGACCTCAAAATTGATTTGGAAAATTGATTGTCTTAAACTTTTTGAAATCTTCATTTAAAAGAATCGATTTGGAAAATCGATGCTGATACAACTTTGGTTCTGGACTGATATGAAAGGTTTCTGATCAAGATCGAAATCGATTCGGGAAATCGATTGTCCCAATTGGTTTGCAATTTTCATTTAAAAGATCGATTGTAGTAATCGATATTGTGACGAGTTAACCTCTGAACTGATATGAAAAGGTCTCTGAGCGAACTCGAATTCGATTTGGGTAATCGATTAGCTGAACTGTATTGAGTATTTCACTTAAAGAATCGATGTGGCACATTGATGCTGAGACGAAATCCTGACTGGTCTATTATTTGAAGTTTCTGAACTGATACGAAATCGATCAGGGAAATCGATTAAGTAACTATGGATATCGATTTGGGAAATCGATTGACATTATTACCGTTACGAATTTTTACTAGCCGTTACACACCCGTTCGTTGATCTTCCCCAGCAACGGTAACTAAATCGATTGGACCAATCGATGCGCGTACCCAGCAGTATAAAAAGAACAGTTGCAATCAAACCCCAACATCGATTTCTCATTACTCATTCATCCAAACCTCTGCAAAACTCAAATTTTCCCTCTGTTTTGATTCATTCTAACTCTATTCTCACTCATACAACTTCAGATTTCTTCTATATTCAATCCAATATGGCTAGAGTGAAGAGAACCTCTCCATCTACTCCTTCTACCTCATTCTCTTCAACAACCCCATCTCCTCCACCTACTCTTTCTAAAAGAGTACCTATTCCTACACATAAGATTGCTGCACAAGACAAAGGAAAAAGTATTGCAGTCGATCAAGGAAAGACAAAGAAAAGGAAAGAGCATCCAACTGAGAAGTTGATGGCGGATGCAATGAAGGATGTATCACAGAAGAAGAAGAAGAAGAAGAAGAAGAAGAAGAAGAAGAAGAAGAAGAAGAAGAAAAAGAGTACTTCTTCAACTCCACAAAAGAAAACAACCCCTCAAAAGAAATCTACTCCACAACAAAAAACTCCCACGAAGCAAAATAAACCAGCTGAGGAATTCAAGCTTCCTCCAGCTTTCATCAAAAGGAAAATACATGAAGCTCGTGTATTGGATTTCAACTATTTTGATAGTGATGGCTTTTCGTTTCAAAACCATCTCAGGTTCCATGGCTTGGAAGACTTCTTATCCTGCGCGCTTGATACTTATCCTAACTTGATTCGAGCATTCTATGCTACATTCAAGATGACGGATACAGGATTCAAAGCAACGGTGAAAGGCAAGAAGATCTCCATGACTTTTGAGGAGTTCTCGAGCTTATCGGGACTTCCCTATCATGGCAACTCAGTAGGCGGCAGCACCGAAGCAGACGCTGCAGATGACGGATGGGAAGAGTCTCTGGAGAGACAAACAGCTGTACAGGACCTGATGGTCGAAGGATTTGTGGAATCTGTTTCACTCCCAATCGGCCAGATGAAGGTTCAGCATAGGATGCTGATGTACGCACTCACCAGAATGCTTGTTACGCGTTCTGGGAATCGTGCAGTTGTCCAACGGCTGGACATTGTATTACTGTGGGGTCTGTGCAAGGAGCTCAAGATGAGCTGGGCATGGATCGTGCTTCGTCACATGCAGGAAGCAGCACAAGGCAAGCTGGTGCTTCCGTATCCACAGCTAATTACAAAAATTCTCACTCACTTCAAGGTGGCTGTGAAGGGTGAAGAATTGTCCAAGACCATTCTGACATTTGGTGAATCCATCGTGAACCAAATGCAGCTGCGCAAGGTCAATGGCGTTTGGTGAAGCCAATGCTGAACCAACCCAGCAAGGTGCTGAACCACCAGCTGCTGAGTCAGTTTCAGCAGGGTCCGAGGTACTCTCCAAGCTACTGGAGTTCATGGCAGCTCAAATGGCTCACAATGCCAAGATGGAGGCATTGAATGAAAGGATGGATGCTGCAATCCAGAAGATTCAAGCCGACCAGATTCAGATTGCACAGGATGTAGCAGCTATTCAGGAACATCTGGGCATTAAATTGTCCTTCAGCGATGTTGCTGAAATCGGAAGACAAACAGCTGAAGAACCGACTCCTACTCATGTAGAGGTTGCTGTGACTCATGATGAGGAGACACCTGCTGAGGGTAATACAGCGGTCTCAGCCTCATCCCCTGCTAATAATGAGGATCAGCCAACCTTAGATGCTTAGGATTTTAGTTTCTCTTAGTTGTTTGATTTTTATGTTTTTGCTTTTCTGTGTAAATTGCTTCTATTGACTGTAATTTCTATTGGTGAATGAATATAATATTTTATTTGAAGTTTATTAATTGTGTTAACTGCTGCTGCATTTCATTTCATTATTTCTAGTGCATGCCATAATCAGTTTCTGCCTATTGAAATGATACAAGTTTTTTTATGTTAATACTCTTACTGAATTTTTTGCTTTTGTTACTAATAAGTTGTCAAGTTTTTAGCAGAATTTCAGTTTTTCAGTTTGCTACCAACACAGGGGGAGCAAACTTCTCTCCTTTGCCTCTTTTTGACTTAATTGACAAAGGGGGAGAGAAATTTCTAACTTGCAAACCTAGGTTATGTTAACTTTATTTTCTTCTAACTTGCAAACCTATGTTAGCAATGTTTATTTTACAATTTTTTTCTAACAGTTCAGATGCCAGTGGTATGTCTACCCTAACCCTCATATGAGATGAATGGTACTCATATTTAGGGGGAGCTTTACTACATTGTCAGCTAAAATGTTTCTCAAGTTAAAATTGCATGTTTGTCACTTAAATCAAAAAGGGGGAGATTGTTAGAAATATGTTAGTTTTTGATATTACTGACAAACATACATCTTGACATAAATCTGACATTGTGAACTGAGAAAAATTTCAGGAACATCAACTCAAACCTACATACTTGAGACAATTGCTTGGAACTCAAGAAATCAACAAAAGCTTGCAGATTCATAAGCAAATCGATTAGTAAAATCGATTTTGTTACATGGTTGAATGTTTTTATCCAGTCTGAGATTAATCAATCAATGGGCAAAATCGATTTGCACATTCCATGAAAAATCAAACAGGCTATCAATCGATCAGGCCAATCGATTGGTACATTTATTAGAAAATAAACTGTGCAAGTCAGAGAGCTAGTTTGCCACAAATCGATTAGGCAAATCGATTGGTTAAATCACCAGGACTGACCTGATTGTTTACATCGATTAGACAAATCGATTGGTACACTTACTGAAATTAAAATGCGCAAGTCAGTAGCATGCCTTGCAGACTAATCGATTTGGAACATCGATTAACCCAATCATTTCTTTATTGTTTGTTTGTCTACATCGATTGACACAATCGAGTGTGAATGTCCCAGAACTAAACCAATGATTACTAAATCGATTAGGCAAATCGATTTTGTAAAATGAGTTTAAAAACAACATTGGTCTGGAACATACACAGTCGATTAGCACAATCAACTTTTTTTATTTCAGTTGAATTAAGTTTGGCATCAATCGACGTGGTAAAGTGATTGAACGAGCAAACTGCTGAAACAAGCTTCAGACTTAATTTTTCAATCGGTTAGGCAATTCGATTGTTGGAAATCACTGTGTCCCTAGAACCAGTGTAATCGATTGACTAAAGCGATTGGTACAAAATTGTTAAGAAACAGAGATGACTGAATTGGTTGAATCGATCAAGTACATCGATTGTTTTGATCTGGTTGTTGGAACAAAATACGCCAAGTCGATTATGAACATCGATTCAATTAAGAACATTCATCCAAGTCTGAAGAACTCAGTTAAAATAATCGATTCGTTAAATCGATTAGTGTAAGCAGTTTCAAGATTCAAGAAAAACAAGATTCGTGAAATCGATTGGTTACATCGATTAGTGTGCTTTATAACTTTAATGAATTGATTTGCCAAATCGATTCATACGTTGTTTTTCCAGAAACTATATAAACTGCTTTCACACACTAATAATGATAGAACATAGAGAATATTCAGAACTTTTACAACCATTGAGATCTATCATTGTTACCACTAACTCTTTCTCAACTGACATTACTTTGAACATCTTTTTCAGCCATGAGCAATCAACGTTTATGATCAATGAGGATTGAAAAAGACTGAATTGAGAAAGAATGCTTTGAGAAGTTTGAAGATCAAGAACTTTGTATAATTGATCTTTTTCATTTTTGTAAACACTTTTTGTAAACAAATTACTGTGAGAAAATCCAGTCTTTACTGGTGGTGTTCTTCGAGGTTGAGGGTTGTCAACAAGAAGACGCTTGACTGAATTCTTGGTCAAGTTTATGGGATTTAAACTTGGGAATTCAGGGAGGGAAAGATAAAACAGGGATAATAGTTTAAGATTGGTGCGAGGCGCTGTGTAAAAATTTGTAAACTGATTCTAAGAAGTTCTATTGGACAGGCTAAGATCTAGTTGGATCTTGGGACTGAATGTAGGTCGTCAAGGGACGGCTGAACCAGTATAAAATCCTGCGTACACCTTTTTCTTTTCCCTTATCTTGTTTACATTTCTGCAATTATTTCGTTTCGGATATTGATTAATTGTCTTAATAATAATTGCATGTAAATCAGCATTCATAATAATAATTCTTGTTTAATGCATTTCTTCTTATCTACCATGATCCATATAGTTTGACATTCACTAGAATTGTTAACTAGGGACCGTATTCAATTTGGTGTGAAATAAAAATTGAATTTATTAAACCGTTGTGCATTCATGTTAGATTAGACATCATTCTGCATAATTCGTTCGCAAATCAGAGGCCATATACACCATCAAAGTATATCATAAAAAATAATGGGAGATAAAAAATCAGAAGAATTAATTAATAAAAGAATAAAAACGGTTTTAGAAATGGTAAGACCAAAAGTGACAAAATAGAGGGATTAAAAGTGCATTTAAGTCTTTATTTTATTTTTTGTTGTATGATATAAAATTAAGAATATTTTCCTTTAAATGCAATTTTAGTAGTTATGATCAACTAAAAGAATAAATAAATAACCTTAAATAAATAAATTTGTTTTAATTGTAAAAAAAAATAAAAAAACTCAAATTCTTTATGGTGATGATATCAAATTATTTCCATAGACAATGTATCGAGACAATTTTTTTTTTACTCAATGCACAGATATAAAGAATGGTATATTTGAAATTGTATTTTTTTAATATAAATAAGTTGTTTTTAT
>JBBPBT010000487.1:5803078-5956766 GCA_037974875.1 Cicer bijugum
TTAATTTTCCTCTCTAAAATGACTTATCCACTCTATAAGACATAATGTACGTGATAATAACTTTTAATTAAATGGTGATCTTTATAGCACAACTATGCGGTAATGAATAAAGCGATGTGTTATAATATTAAGTTTGATACCATATATACAGATAATATATATATCATTTGGTGATATAATTTTTTTATTTTGATAAATCTAAAAACACTCAGCGCGCGAAGAATTGATCGAATATACAAATAGGTAGTTAATTGGTAAAAATCACAAGGGTAACTATTTTAAGATTTATACGTTAGATTATTTAGATAATCTATTATAATCTGTATGAAATAAAGAGGGCAAAGAGTCTTTTTCAACACATATAATTGCAATAATGTGATATTGAACGTGTACGGTTGAAATTAATTTCATGATAACTTTTGCAATTAGGTAAGAAAGGTTAGAGGGGGGGTCTTGGAAACTTTTCAAATTTGCATAATTAGGAAATTGAGTATTGTACAAGCGAGATTAATTGGATTGAACTATTATTGGAATTAGGCTACGGCAACATGGGCTTACACGGTATAGTCGATTTACTTTTGTTTTTGGTACAAGTCAATTTACTATTTTTATGACAACACAATATAGGTTTTGAATATGCCATTCATTAGTGCATAATAACATTTCACTTTGAGTATAATTGAAGAAAATAATGTGTGTTGAATGTTATCCACAAACCAAAATACCACAACCACAAGCTTAATCCTAGGCAACCACCGAGTAATCCTGAATTGAAATATAAAAATTTATGCACTTCCTCACGTGGTTTGCAAATTACAATATATATATATATATATATATATATATATATATATATTCAAAGAGGTGAAGTAAAGCATTTTTCATAGAGATCTACACAAAGTATATGTTGATAAGTCACCCATGTGAATGGATTAGTCCGTTCTGTTCTTGATCAGAATAATCATGTTGTTTAGATTTGGATTGGATATTTAAAATTCTCTAGGAAGTAAAGTTTAATTAAAATATGAGTGATAATAAGTGTTTAAAAAAAAAATTTCGTATTGTAAAGAACAAAATTTGTATTTTCAAAAATACCTTAATTGTAAAAAAAAAAGTTGAATATATAATTTTTAATGCACATTTTAGTATAATTTTTTTTTTATATTCAAATGCTTAACACTATATTTTTGTTTAAAATAAATAGTTTAACAATATATTTTGGACCCAGTATATATTTGAATGATCTAATGGTTGTGACCCTTTGCATTTGCCTTAAATTATTATATTTTATTGGTTAGAGTTGAGTAATTTAGTCCCGATATATATTTGAACATGTAATTGGGATTATGAATTATCCGATCAATTGGCTAATTGCTCTTAATTATGAATCTCTTTTCTTCAAACGATTATGTTGAGAAATGAATTGTGTACATCTTCTATGAGTTCCTTAATTACACCGAAGATCAACAAGTATGATGTGTTTGTGTTTAAGTTACTGAACTAACGAATGGATAAATAAAGTAAAATGATAACAAGATATATATGCGTAAAAAATTTGTTTATTTGATTGAGTGTCTGTAAACCTTTACAACTACTAGTATTTATAAGTAAATGCTAATTCTAATCCTAATGGGCATAAGTCGTGGCCTACAGAAATATAGTCTTGCTCGGTTACACGCATAATGTGTGATGTGTAACACCCCGATTTTCAAAGCGAGAGTGTATTTTTTTTTTCAAAACAAAATCATTTACGAAGAAAATACATAAGGAAATACCTTTGGATAAATACTTAAATCAATATAATTTACAAGCAGCGGAAAAGTTTTTCGAAATATAAATCTAAAGTATTTACACAACAACAAATGATACATGAAACCCATTCAAATAAGATGTCATACTGACAATATTAGTAAATGTACAGTTTTCCAGTTCAAAATAACGTAGTCCAAAAGAAAGACATATGTTCCCTCTATGTCATCCTAATCTGATCATTCTACAAAAAAACTATAGCTATACACCCTGAGTGATCTCCACGCGCCCCGTAAGATCCTCCTAACATACCTCCAGTCATGCATTCCCATCTACATTCCCATCCATAGGGTACGAACCGGTAGGATTGTCCTGACTCTCATATGAGGGCAAAACCCAGATTTTCACAATAGTTGTAAAGGGTCACCAACCGAAATTAACAATTAACATATAACATTTAAGTTTTTAAATGCACAAAATAACCTTTCCACTTAGCATGCACCTTAAAAGGGTTTTCCATATGCTAAAAGTTCATACAATGCTTACCAAATGAAAATGAAATCAAAATAAAGTTCTCAATCCATCAAGTAATGCATAACTGACCAAAACATTGATAACTCAATTGAGCAATTGATTATCTAACTCAAAATAAGAATTTATACAAAGCCAATCGATTTCCAAATCGATTTTGTCAGTTTTGCTGAGTTCCTGGATGGCCAAATCGATTCCCAAATTGATTTTGTCAGTTTTGCTGGGTTCCTGGATGGCCAAATAAATTTCCAAATCGGTTTCTTAAATGGTTTTGAAAAACAGCTTTACAAAATCGATTGGCAAATCGATTTTGTCAAATTAGAGAAGTCCCTGTAACTCATCCAATCGATTGAGAAATCGATTTCCCTGCATATTCTTCCAAAAATACATAAACTAACTCAATCACATTCATACACAACTCCAAATCTTAACACGTAGCAATTCCCACACATTTACCACGACATTATGAGCTTCGAAATCGTTTTGCAATTAAACATGCTATCACACAATTCCAAAACATATCTCTTAGTAAAATCAACACAATCACAATGACATCTCAAGTTCAAACACTCAATCATAAACTTGAATCAAACACACTTACACACAATCTGTTCCAAAACATAGCACTTAGTAATATCATCACAATCATAAATTTGAATCAAACACGACTCGTGTGCCAAACATCCTAATGCAATGCGTATATGCCAAAATGCATGGACTCGGAATTCCAAACCAAAACCCTCCTCGAAGGGCCGTAAATCATAATTGTACCGCCTATCGCAGGCCAAAGTACCAATTACCGAGGTGCCACCTATCACGGGTCTACATGATTTACTAAAAGGCGTAAACCATAAACGTACTGCCTATCACGGGCCCGTACCGTTTACCAAGGTGCCAGCTATCACGGGTCTGCACGGTTTACTAAAAAGAACGTAAATTGTAAATGTACCGCCTATCACAGGCCAAAGTACTCTTTACCAAGGTGCCACCTATCATGGGTCTGCACAATTTACAAAAAACCGTAAATCGTAAATGTACCGCCTATCACGGGCCAAAGTACTATTTACCAAGGTGCCACCTATCACGGGTCTGCACAATTTACAAAAACGTAAATCATAAATGTACCGCCTATCACAGGCCAAAGTACTATTTATCAATGTGCCACCTAACACAGGTCTGTACGATTTACAAAAAGCATGAAAGTGCATGAGCATATACTGACTCCATCCACAACAATCGTTAAGCAAATACAGATATTAAAAGATTCCCCATTTTTAATACTCATTTAACTTAAACGATTTTCACAACAAACATTAAGCAAACAGAAATATTAAGAGATTCCCCATTCTTAATACTCTTTTAACTTAAACGATTTTCACAACGAACATTAAGTAAATAGAAATATTAAGAGATTCCCCATTCTTAATACTCTTTTAACTTAAACGATTTTCAAAACGAACATTAAGTAAACAAGACATTAAGAGATTCCCCATTCTTAATACTCATTTAACTTAAACGATTTTCCAAAACAATCATTAAGTAAACAAGACATTAAGAGATTCCCCATTCTTAATACTTATTTAACTTAAACGATTTTCCAAAACAAACATTAAGTAAACAAGACATTAAGAGATTCCCCATTCTTAATACTCATTTAACTTAAACGATTTTCCAAAACAAACTTTAAGTAAACAAGACATTAAGAGATTCCCCATTCGTAATACTCATTTAACTTAAACGATTTTCCAAAACAAACATTAAGTAAACAAGACATTAAGAGATTCCCCATTCTTAATACTCATTTAACTTAAACGATTTTCCAAAACAAACATTAAGTAAACAAGACATTTAGAGATTCCCCATTCTTAATACTCATTTAACTTAAACGATTTCCACAAACACACATTAAGTAAACAAGACATTAAGAGATTCCCCATTCTTAATACTCGTTTAATGTAATGGTTTTCAAATCCCACACAAAACAAACTCAAACATATTATCAAATTCAATCCATGATTCACACCAAAACACATCGATTTATTTCTCCACAAAGTCCAACCATACACATATCAAATTTCATCAGTATTAATTAAGAACGCGTCAAATACGACGAACACAGATCAACACAACATACCACTGAAACACATCAAATTTCATTTACTCAAAACATACACAAATGAGTTAAATTCATTTTCCCCAAATCGATACTTTAACCCTAACAAAATTCTTTTCCACACAACCATAGATAAGTCCCTAAATGAAAACTAAAAGTTTGGAAGGAGCCCTTACCTTAATGTTAGCTTTAACGTGCGATTATGGTACCACGAGTAAATCCGGTAAAATCTCCGCTCGCAACGTCGCTTCCAAAGTGGGTCCCCTAGCACCATAGCGTAGTGGTGAGCAACTTTCCCTTCTATCTCTTCGCGAAACGAAGCTTAGATCTAGATGAAACGGGGAGGTTTGTGTTTGACGGTTTTGAAATCCCTAACACCGTCTTTCTTCGTTTTCGAAACAACGAGGAAGTATGAAGTTGAGAAATCCTTGTCCTATCATCCACTAATCCTTGGGTTTCTATTCTTGAAGCCAAAGAACGAAAAAGAAATGGAAGAGAAAGAAGGAAGAAGGGCTGGTTTGCGATAGAAAGCTTCCTCTGTTTACGTTGTTCTCTGCCTTTTTCCTTTTCTAGCTTTCCATATATACATATATATATATATATATATATATTACATACTATTTATATATATATATATATTACTTACTATATACATATATATTACTTATAATATATATTCATATATACATATATATATATATTATAATTAAAACTAACCCAATAAATATCTAACAACTCCCACATCCATCACTTCACTCTCATCTCAAACTATTTTGATAAAAACATTTACTCTCGTTGCAACTCAATTGACAGAATTTCAGCAACCTGAGATATTTTTAACAAAATTGTCTGGTATTAAATTCTTCGTGACGTAAATAAATTATTTTCCGATAAATAATTTTAATCCAATTTCCAAAAATATATTTTTGGCATTTAACTCACTTCATACCAAAAACTGGACTAATAGCCTAAGAAGTTCCACACAAAATACCCTAAAATTGTATAATTTAGGATTTAAAAACTATGGGTCTTACATGATGCCTTCCCCTTCTTGAAATTTGTGTCACCCATGATTGAGTTGTCTTTCATATTGCTATAGAGAGATTGGAGTAGAATTTGAATAAACAAACAACAACTCTTGAGAAAGAAGCTCTAATTAAAAAGGAGCTTAATGAAATTCTTATTCAAGAGACCACTGTTGTAGTTGAAGCAACTGTACAACCACACAAATTTAAAATAACAAAGTCTATTGCTTACAAAAGGCCAAGGATGAGGAGAGGCAAAATTAAGCAATACATACCTGAGAAGAGTACAAGTCAAGAAGAAGAGGAAGCATATGAGGATGGAGAGGATGCTGTGGTTTATGATTCACGTGGTATAATGACTCAAAAAACGAAAAGAGAAATAAAAAAAGTCACTTCATCACCTAAGAATTGTTAGCAATGATAATCTAACATAAACATAGAAGAAGAAAGGGAGAAGAGAAAGAACCCTTGGCTAGGGTTTCATAAACAAATGAACCAAACATAAGTTAATAGAGTTACAATGAGTATATATACAAGAGAATATAAATGTCTAAAATACCCTTACTACTAATATATAATAACATTATCTAACATCTCGCCTCAAACTCACGATGCATTAACATGGAGCAATGATAGTTTGTCAACTAAAAAATGAAAAAATTTAATGGAGTGCATCTTTGTGAGCAAATCATCAATCTGTAAAGAAGAAAAGACAAATGATAGAGTAATGGTTCCATGCTGAAGATGATGACGAGTAAGATGACAATCAATTGCAATGTGTTTGGTGCAGTCATGAAAGACCGAGTTATGAGCAATTTGAATAGCACTCTTGTTATCGCAGTGCATTGGAGTTAGCTCAGAAAGAGAAATACCCATATCAGACAAAAGCCAACGCAACCAAATTATTTAAGTAGTAGTGGGTGCCATAACATGATACTCAACTTTTGTAGACGAGCGAGAAACAATGTCATGCTTCTTACTCTTCCAAGAAATAAGAGAGTCTCCAAGAAATAAGAGAGTCTCCTAGAAAGATACAAAACCCTATGGTGGATTTATGATCAGTGGTGTCACCAGCCCAATCAGCATCAAAATAAGCACATAACTCCAATGAGGATGACGATGGAAAGAAAAGTCTTTGAAATTGAGTTCCTTGAAGATAACGAAGAATACAGAGAACTGCTGCCCAATGTACTCTAGTGGGAGAGACAACAAACTGACTAACAACATGAACAACATAACCAATTTCAGGTCTGATAATCGTAAGATACACTAAGCTGCCAACCAAAGTATGATACAAAGTGGAATCTAGTAAAGGAACACCATCTGAGGGAGCATATTTCACATTTAACTCAAGAGGAGTATTTGCTGCTCTAGTATCAGAAAGACGAGTCTGGTCAAGAATGTTGACAATGTATTTGGATTGAGAAAGAAGGTAGCCTCTACGAAAGTACGCAACTTCAATTCCCAAGAAATAGCGAAGAGTTCCCAAGTCCTTCATCTCAAACTATTTAGCTTACTACAATTTGAACTCATTGATTCCACTAACATTATCACCTGTGATAATCATATCATTAACATATAGAGAAAGTATAATGTGACCATAAATGGTGGGACTTATAAACAATGCAGAATCATGTTCACTAGAACGGAAACCAAGAGAAGTGATCACAATAGAGAATTTCTCAAACTAAGCTCGAGGAGACTGTTTAAGACCATATATAGCCTTTTTAATTACATACTTCTCCTTGATTATGAGAAACTCCTTGTGGAGGGACCATATAGACTTCTTCATGAAGCTCACCATTTAAAATAGCATTTTTGATATACATTTGAGAAATATGCCATTGATGAATAGATGCAACTGCAATAAGAGTACAAATAGTGGTCATCTTGGCTACATGAGCAAAAGTTTCTTCATAATCCATATCATATTGTTGAGAGAATCCCTTAGCAACAAGACATGCTTTGTTGCGCTCAGTTGACCCATCAAACTTAGTTTTGATCTTGTATACCCAACGAGACCCTATAGCACGTTTTCCAAGAGGAAGAGGTACTAATTCCCAAGTATCGGTTTTGTGCAATGCGGAGAGTTCTTCTGTCATAACCTGCTGCCAAAAAGGATCAAGAACAACATCTTTATAGGAAGAGGGCTCAAAAGAAATATGAACATAGGTTAAGAAGGAAGCAAACGAAGATGATTAAGTGTAATAGAAAAAGTCAGGTAACTGAGTAGACATACGTTGACGAGAGGAGTACAAGGAGGATCACGTATGAGGTGGTTGGACAATCGGAAGGACAAGAGGAATGTCATCATGTGAGGTAGTAGTATGTGTCTTGCAATTCTCAACATTACAATCACTAGAAACATTATCATTAGGATCAAACAGATCAATATTGGTTAGTTCAAAATTCTTAGTAATATGAGAATCATATGTAATAGAGTAAAAAGGGATGTGCTAAAGAAAAACAACATTACAAGAAACATACAGTTTTCTTGCTTGATGATCATAACAATGATAATCCTTTTGACCATCCCCATAACCAAGAAAAACACACATGGCTGAACGAGAAGACAATTTACTGCACTCTTGAGGGCGAAGAACAAAACAAGTAGAACCAAAGACTTTCAAATAATGGTAATCAGGGATAAAAGCATACAATTTTTTTAAAGGGAGACAAACCTGATATGACAGATGATGAAATTCAATTAATAGCATGAACAACAGTAAGAACTGCTTGTCCCCAAAACTCACTAGGAACTGAAGTAGACAACAAAAGGGAATGAACAATCTCTATAATATGATAGTGTTTCCTTTCAGCAACTCCATTTTGTTGAGGAGTATCAATATGTGTTAGTTCAAAACTCTTAGTAATATGAGAATCATATGAAATAGAGTAAAAAGAGATGTGCTCAAGAAAAACAACATTACAAGAAACATTACAAGAAACATACAGTTTTCTTGCTTGATGATCATAACAACGATAATCCTTTTGACCATCCCTATAACCAAGAAAAACACACATGGCTGAACGAGAAGACAATTTACTGCACTCTTGAGGGCGAAGAACAAAACAAGTAGAACCAAAGACTTTCAAAGAATGGCAATCAGGGATAGAAGCATACAATTTTTTGTAAAGGGAGACAAACCTGATA
The DNA here is from genome assembly GCA_037974875.1 of Cicer bijugum. Lineage (NCBI taxonomy): Eukaryota > Viridiplantae > Streptophyta > Magnoliopsida > Fabales > Fabaceae > Cicer > Cicer bijugum. Next base: position 5,811,651 of record JBBPBT010000487.1, read on the forward strand.
TGACAGAGGATGAAATTCTATTAATAGCATGAACAACAGTAAGAACTGCTTGTCCCCAAAACTCACTAGGAACTGAAGTAGACAACAAAAGGGAATGAACAATCTCTATAATACGACGATGTTTCCTTTCAACAACTCCATTTTGTTGAGGAGTATCAATACAAGATGTCTGGTGGTGGGTGCCATCATAAGAAAGTAATTCATAGAATTTATTAGAGGTATATTCACCACCTAAATCACAACGAAAACACTTTATAACAACATTATGTTGAGTTTTTACCATATCACGAAACTTATGATAAATGTCAAAAAATTCAGACCTATTTTTCATAAGATAAACCCAACAATAACGAGTGTAACCATCAACAAACGAAACATAATATCTAGATCCACCTTTGGTGAGAACCGGTGATGGACCCCAAACATCAGAGTGAACTAAATCAAAGGCGCATTAGAAGCATAAACACTTTTACTAAACGGTAAAGATGGAAATTTAGCAAGTTTACAACCACAACAATATTAAATATCATTGGTTTGTAACTTTCCTAAAGCTCCAGTAGAAGCAGAATATTTTAATCTAGAAGTAGAAACATGTCCACGGCAAGAATGCCATAAATAAAAACTAGAAGACACAGAATTCAAGCATAAACTAGATAATAAGTCAACAGTAGTTGTTGAGGCTGCAGTATCTGGAACTCCTAGGTCATCCAAAACATAAAGTCCCTCATGTCTATGGCCTGTCCCAATCAGCCTCCCAAGATGTGGATCCTGCACACAATAAGAAGTAGAAGAAAACATAACTGAATAACCGAAATCACATATTTGACTAACAGAAGCAAGACCCCAAGTAAGATTAGGAATAAATAAACATCAGAAAGAGACAAGTTAGGTGTGGAGATAAGACCAATGCCTGCTAGTGGAATAGAAGTGCCATCATCAGTCTTAACCGACACAGACGAGGCATGATTCACAAAAACAAAATATTTATCATCATATGTCATATGGTGAGATGCTCCAGAATCAATAATCCATATGGAATATGATATACCTGACTTACTAGAGGAGTTCAAAGCTTTAGAAGAGGTGGAAGACTTGACATGTGATTGAGTGGATATAAGTTTTTAAAACTGTTATGCAATATCAGATATTTGGGAAGTAGTCTTAGATGAATATATATAATGTAACACCCCGAATTTTAACAGCGCGAATGTATTTTTTTTTTAAACAAAGAAATAAAACAAAGAAAATACTTTTGGATAAATATTTAAGTCGTAACATAACGACAAAGTCAACAAATATTTACTAGCAGCGGAATAATTTTTTGAAATAGAAATCCAAAGTATTCAAACATCAAAATACACCGGGAATATGAGGCTTATCGATCATAGCTCATACCCCTGGGGTATTCTTAGGGAAGACCTGTACAAAACCACTGCCCCAAGAATTTTAACTCCCTCCTCACGTCACATCAAAAAGTGGTACATGGACCCATAAAAATAAAAGTCATCAATTAGTTTAAGCATAGATACAATCTTTCAAAATGAAATAAATACAATCACAAAAGAAAGTCATCTAGTCCTTATACAACCACCTAATCTGATCATGCTACCAAAACTACACAACCCAGGTGATTTCCACGCTCCCCGCAAGATCCTCCTGACACAACTTTGGTTAGGTGTGACTAACTACTTTTCCATCTCCAGGATACTAACCGGTAGGATGATCCTGGTTCTTATATGAGGGCAAAGCCCAGATTTCCACAATAATTGTAAAGGTCACAAACCAAAATTAACAAATGTCACATAACAAAATTCTTATATCTTCAAATGCTCAAAAGAACCTTTCGTCTTAGCGTACTCCTCGAAAGGGTTTTCATATGTCCAAAAATGCATATACAATGTTGAAAAATGAAGTTTTGACAAACTGCATTGTCGTAGCCGAATACAATTGAGAAAATGCAGATTTTCAATTCTAAAATGGCTCTGAATCAATCAACACTTCAAACATTAATATTATCAATTATGAACACATAATTAACACCAAACTAATCTCCACAAATTCACACCTCAATCACACATCGAATATTCATTAAATCAATTATGAACCCATAAATACATCAAAACTTAATCAACCCAACTTCATACCTCAAAGCAATTACGACAAATCACAACAACAATAGAATATGTATATATAATCATCAAAGTATAACAAACATGACTCGCGTGCCAAGCACCCTAATGCAATGCATATATGCCAAAATGCATGATTCTAGAATTTCAAACCAAAACCTTCCTCGAGGGGGCGTAAATCATAATTGTACAGCCTCTCACAGACCAATACTAATTACCGAGGTGCAATCTCTCACGGATCAGCACGATTTACTAGGGTGCATTCTCTCACAGACCAACACGACATACAATAGTGCAGTCACTCACAGACCAACACAATTTTCTAGAGTGCAATCGCTCACAGATCAACACATTCTAGAGTGCAATCTCTCACAAATTAGCACGACATGACAATCCCCGCAAGGATAAGATGAACCAACAATTCACATGGCATTATCCCGTGGCCCATCACGATCACCACTATCAACATGGCCCCATTGTGTTCACCATGTACTATGAAATGCATGAGCATACTCTGACTCTTTTCTTCACAATCATTAAGTAAATGCAGCTATTAAAAGATTCTCCATTTTTAATACTCATTTAACACTAATGATTTTTCATATACAACGCATAGCATACTTAAACATATTTATTCACACCAATTTCAATTTCCACAAACACACATAAATCACATTTCCAAATTCAATCCACATAAATTAAATTAAATTCATTTTCCACCAATCCACACATAAATATAATTAAATTCTCTTTCCACCAATCAACACATAAATTTTTTCTTAAAAATTCATAATATTAATTATGAACACATCAATTTCACTAAACATGAGTCACTATAATTTTCAAACATTAATCCCCCATATTCTATCTCCAAAATTTTCAACCATAAATCCCCACAACAATATTAATATGTCAGAGTTCTCCCCACCGCTAACTCGGAGCCAACGGTCTCGATTCCTTTTCGAGACTCAAGGAGCTAACTACATAAACATGAATATTTATAACAATTTGTTCACAATAAAACTAATCCAAACACAACCAAATTCCCAAAAATAAACACACCAAACTTTTAAAACCAAATAATCTATATTGTTTACTTAAAACTAAATAAAACAAATATTATCCAAATTTCACATACACACACTCAACTATTAAAGCTCCAAAATTTTTGAGTTATTAAAATACTCTAATTTTTTTTCTTTTTAAACTCAATCAAAGAGTAATTAAAAGTGTAATATTTTAAACTCTAACCATTTTTAATTTCAATCTATCTTTTTGGTCAAACTCTTTAACTTAGTTAAAATTTGAAATTTTTCACAACATTAACAACGCTAATTTTGTGTGTGTAAAATTTCAATTTCAGATCAAACTCATTTATTTGAAAATAACTCATTACGTAACTCAAACTCATCAAATTTAACTACCGCCAATTCACACCAACAACAATCAATTCAATTCCACAACACACATATAACACCTCAATTAAATTTCAATAATTCAAACATAACTCATCTAATTTCAAAACTCCACATTTTTACACATAACCCACCAAATTTCATCAATTCATTTTCCACAAAATCAACAAATAAATCACATCTAAAAAATTCATAATAATAATTATGAACATATAAATCACATCAAATTGGATCACCACAAACCACCTCAAATTTAAATTCCACTAAATCACACATAATTACATTAAATTCATTTTCTACAAATTCACACATCAAATACATCAAATTCCTTTTCCATAAAATCACAAATAATGTCCTAAATGCAAACTAAAAGTTCGGAAGGAGGTCTTACCTCCGTTGTAGCTTTAACAAGCGATTACGGCACCGCGATTAATTCTGGTAAAATTTAAGTTCGTGACGTCGCGTCGAAAACTAGCTCACTAGGATCACAACATGGCAATGTGTAACTTTCTCTTCTGTCACTTCTCGAAACGAAGCTTAGATCTAGGAGAAAAGTAAAGGTTTTTGTTGTTTGTGAGTTTTAAAAACAAAAAAAACTTAGCAACAGAGAAGGAGAAAGAAAAGAATCTCTCGAGGCTGGGTTCTGTTTCTTCCTTTTTACTTTCTTAAGTTTATATATATATAAAATATATATTAAAATAATAATATATTATAATAATAATAAATATCTAAACAAATATCTAGTTATTTACAAATATCTAGATATTTGTATAAAAATCATCATTACGACTGTCATCTCACATCACATCGCAAACTACTTTTTCAAAATAATATCTTCTCTCGCCGCAATTCAATTGGTAGATGTATTTTTCCGAAAAACGCTGCATCTCAGAAAATTTTTCTTTCGACAAAAGATTCACCGTAATTAAATAAAATTATTCAATGACAAATAATTTTAATCAGGTCTCTAAAAAGATATTTTGGCATTTAACTCACAAAATGCCATAAAATTGGCTAAAAAGCCTCATAAATTCAGCATAAAATTTCTTAAAATACATAAATTAGAATTTAAAATTAAGGGTTCTAATATCACTTTCCTCAAAATACATAAATTAGAATTTAAAATTCCTCAAAATACTTAAGAGCTCTAATATCACTTTCCAACTGATAACTTTTTGCAAAGTTAGATTGAACATACAAACATTTCAAGTGATCCCAAATCTCTTTAGCAATATCATATTTTCCTAGTTGCATTCCTATAGACAACTCAACAAAATTATTCATCCAAGTAATAATTTTTGAATTACTTACATTGCATGTTTTCATATCTTTTCACTACAAGAATTTCTCTATTTTGTGGCCAACTTTATAAATATTTTGTGGCCGAATAAAACCATCACAAATTTGTGACCGAAAAAGCCCTCACAAAAGCTAAAATTGAAATTGGTCATTTTTTGTGGCTGAAAAAGCCCTCACAAATTTTTAAATATTTAACTGGATTTTGTGGCTGCCTAAGCCCTCACAAAATCACAACATTGTGATTTTGTGAGGGCTTAGACAGCCACAAAATCCAGTTAAATATTTCTGGATTTTGTGAGGGCTTTTACAGCCACAAAGGATTAATTTTTTGAGGGCCAAATCCGTCACAAAAGTTTGAAAAGACCAGTGTATTTGTGGCGGCCTATGCCGCCACAATGGATTGTGCACGTGGCGTTTGTGGCTGCAAAGGCCACCACAAAATACGCCCAAATCCACGTGGTTTTTCTCGCCGCTTAGGCCGTCACAAGTGTCATTACCGTTGCCTTTTGTGGCGGCAAAGGCCGCCACAAATTTGTATATAGCTGTTGCCCTTTCTGACGAGCCAGGCCGCCACAAAATCCAGTAGCCGTTGGCATTGTAGCTGCTTTGGCCGCCACAAATTCCCAAGGCTAATCCTATATATATTTCCCACCTCCTTCTTCATTTTTCACATCTAACTTCTCTCTACAACTTCATTATCACTATACTCTCCTCCTTCTCTCGACAACTTCATTACTCTTCATTTAAAATTTGATAAGTATATAAATTATATTATATATGTGAATTTTTAATTTGATATTTTAATTTGATATAACTAATTAATGTTATTCATTTTTATTTTTGTAGTGGTTGCTAATTATTTTGAAGACTTGCAAGCATCGTACGTGAGTGAAAGCTTGAAGTCAGACGCTACTCGGCATCAAGTTAGTATTTTATATATTTTTAAATATAGATTAGTAATATATATATTTAGATTAGTTTTATAAATTTATTTTAAAAAAAATAGGAATGATGTTGGTTTTAATATATTGGTTTTGATATATTTAGATTAGTTTTAAAGTTTCAAATCACAGTTAAAATATATTGGTTTTAATATAATTATTATTTAAAAAAACATTATTAAAATTGATGATATTATTATTTTTTGTTATAAATAAGTATTGATTATTAGTCTTGATTTTTAAAAAAACATCATAATTGACATATATATTTGTATAATGATATAGTGTTGATTAATAATTGATTATATTGTTTTCAAATTAATTAATATATAATCCCCTAATTGACATATATATCAAAGTTATTGATTTTAAAAAAACATTATTAAAATTTATCATATTAATTATTATTTTTTGTTATAAGTATTAATATTTTATTATATTATTAATAATTTATTATAAGTATTGATATTTTATTATATTATTGTTATAAGTATTGATTTTTGTTATAAGTATTGATATTGTATAATGTTTATTTAATTAATATTTATTTGTTAGTATTGATATTTTTTGATAGTATTGATATATATATATATAATTTAAAATTTTATTCGGTATATATTTTATTATTGTATTGATAATAATATATTATATTGTGTGCAAATGCATGCTCCCCTAATTGACATATAAATATATCAAAATTTATATTAATGCTTTTGAAAAATAAAGCAATTAATATATAAAATATCAATATATATATATATATATATATATATATATATATATATATATATATATATATATATATATATATATATATATATATATATATATATATACAGGATTGGAATTTTCCCGGAAGAAAGGGTCTTAAACAACGTTTTGCTAACAAGGTCGAAGAGTTTCTCAATTTTGCGAGAGTGCAAAAAATTGTCCAAGATGAAGGGGGAATGAGATGTCCATGTTGTTTATGTCGATGTAGACGGTTTAAAAGTGAAGATGAAATAAGAGTGCATTTGTATGCAGACGGATTTATGCCTAACTACTGGATTTGGACTAATCATGGAGAAGAGTCTCCGGTCGCGCCTAATACTAGTACATATTTGGAGAATTATAACATAGGTCCTTATGGTAGTACTAACATGTTAGGTATAGATTATTATAACTATCAACACTTTGAGGCGATGAATGATATGATCTCAGATGCTGTTGGGGTTAATTTGTCATTCAATGAAGATCAATATGATGATACCGATGGACTTCCCAATGAAGAAGCTCAGAGATTTTATGGTCTTTTGAAAGAGACAAATAAACCATTGTTTGAAGGTTCTTCAAACTCAAAGTTATCAACGTGTATTAGACTGTTAGGTCTAAAGTCTCAATTTCATGTTCCTGATTTAGCTTTGGATTTGATGACTAAAATGATGCTAGACGCAACACCTGTGAGAGATGGTTTGCCGCAAAGTTATTACGATGCGAAACAGTTAGTGTCAAAGTTAGGATTAGGTGTCAAGAGGATTGATTGTTGTGTTAAAGGCTGCATGTTGTATTATGACAATGAATTTGGTATGAATGATGCAAACTTAGTTGAATGCAAGTTTTGTCAAGAACCAAGGTATCACCAAAGGAATAACTCAAGGGTAAGTAGGGGAAAATCAATTCCAAGGAAAGCAATGTTTTACCTCCCTATTGTATCAAGATTGCAAAGATTGTTTGCATCAATACAAACTGCAGGAAAGATGACGTGGCATTATGAGAATAGAAGAAATTCAGGCGAGTTGCGACATCCTTCTGATGGTCAGGCATCGAAACACTTTGATCAAATACATCCTGATTTTGCGTCAGATCCACGCATTGTAAGACTTGGATTATCCTCAGATGGATTTACGCCTTACATACAAGCATCGTCTACTCCTTATTCTTGTTGGCCGGTTATTGTTACTCCTTACAATCTTCCTCCTGATATGTGTATGTCTAAACCATATATGTTCTTAGCTGCTGTAATACCAGGTCCTTCTAATCCTACAACTGGTATTGATATTTATTTACAACCTTTGATTGACGATTTGAAGAGGTTGTGGAATGGTGTCTTGACATATGATATTGCTCGGAGAGAAAATTTTATGATGAGAGCTGCATTGATGTGGACCATTAATGATTTCCCCGCTTATGGGATGTTGTCAGGATGGGGCACCCATGGTAAACTAGCTTGTCCTATTTGTATGGAAGATACGAAAGCATTTACCTTAAAATTTGGTGGGAAGGCATCGTGGTTTGACTCGCATCGTAGGTTTTTACCTGCTGATCATGCATTTAGAAGGAACAAAGCTGCATTTATGAAGGGATATGCAGAAAATCTAGGACCCCCGATGAAATTGACATCAGAACAAGTTTGGAATAAAGTAAAAGATATGCCCAAGGTACATGTTGTTAATGGTGTGGCTCTTAAACCACAAGGTTACGGACAATGGCATAATTGGACAAAAAGATGTATATTTTGGGATCTACCGTATTGGAAAGATAATCTTTTGAGACATAATCTCGATGTTATGCATATTGAGAAAAATTTCTTTGACAACATCTTTAATACGGTGATGAATGTGAAAGGGAAAACAAAAGATAATGACAAAGCTAGAAAAGACATAGGTATATATTGCAGACGACCATATTTGTTGTTGGTCGAACAAAATGGCAAGACCCTAAAACCTCGTGCGAATTACACTTTATCTAATGATGAAGCCAAATCTGTTTATCGTTGGATCAAAGAGCTGAAGACGCCTGACAGTTATTGTTCGAATTTGGCAAGATGTGCTGATGTGGAAAATGGGAGGATGCATGGGATGAAAAGTCATGATTGTCATATTTTCTTAGAGTGTTTACTTCCTATTGCCTTTAGTGCTTTACCAACACATGTATTGAACCCACTTATTGAAGTGAGTCAATATTTCAAGAATTTGTGTTCTTCAACACTCATTGATAAAGATCTGATCAAGATGGAAAATGACATTCCGATCATTCTATGTAAGTTGGAGAAAGTATTTCCTCCTGGGTTTTTTGATTCGATGGAGCATCTCTCAGTGCATCTTGCAAGTGAAGCTAGGCTTGGTGGACCAGTTCAGTATAGATGGATGTATCCATTTGAAAGGTGATATATATATACATACATCTCTTTAATTAATTTCAATATACTTCAACTTATATACATCTCTTTGTATATTATAGGTTCATGGGTTATTCAAAACGGTCGGTGAAAAACAAAGCTAGAGTTGAGGGATCAATTTGTTCATCTTACATACACCTTGAAACAACACACTTTTGTTCTCATTATTTCAACAATGAAACATTGTCACCAGTTAACGGAAGAAACGCTACTGATAGTGTTATACGTCATCCACATGCTTTATCAGTTTTTTGCTTGTCTGGTCATCATGCTGGTAGGGATTTTCCGATTTTCTGGCCAAGCGACAAAGTATTTAATGCGGCACATGTTCACGTTTTGATTAACTGCACTGAAGTTAAACCATACATTGAGTACGTTTCAAATTCCTCTATGATCTTATTAAATAATTATATTTTATTATATGATTAAATTGATATTCACCATATATATGGTCATCGATTAGGGCATTTTTAAATACGGGACAATCATCTGTTGATATACATTCAAATTTCCTATCATGGTTTCAACAACAAGTGCATATGGAAGAACAAACTCCTATCAACATCCACTTAAGGCACTTATCTATGGGCCCGAGTAGAAGTTTCAAAGAATGGCACACCTATTACATCAATGGATACAAATTTCACATTGAATCTTGGACTGAAGGAAAAGAAACAATTAACAGTGGCGTTTGTATGAAGAGTGTCTCTGATAGTGGTGTAGTAGAAGATTTCTATGGCATAATTGAGCATATTTATGAAATTGACTACACGTTCCTAGATTATGCGAAAAAAGTGGTGTTGTTTTACTGTAAGTGGTTTGATCCATCTAGCAGAGGAACTAAAATCAATTTCATATCCAATACTGTAGACATTCGAATGAGCAAAAGATATCCACGGTTTGATCCATTTGCCATGGCCCATAATGTAAGACAAGTGTATTATGTTCCTTATCCATCAACTGTCAGAAGCAAGCAAGGTTGGTGTGCTGCAATCAAAACAAGACCAACGAGTGGAATAGAAGAAGTTGAAGCAGGTCAAAATGAAGAAGTTGCATTTCAAATGGATGAAATGTCAAATTTGGATCATGTGATTGGAGATGAGACTATTAGTCAACTTTGTCATGAGTCACATATTGGAGAAGAAGTTGATGAACAAGAAATAGATGAATTAGAGAACGAAGAAGGCAATATTGACTCATCAAATGAATATACTGATGATGAAGATGACCCAGACGAAGACAATTAATTAATTAGGCATTATATATATATATATATATATATATTTGTATGAATATGTATAATATTATATATTGTAATGTGAAATGAACGACAATATATATATTTGTATGGATATGGATAATATTATATACATTTATATTTTATATATATTTCTTTATTTATGTGAGTGTTAAAATTTATTTATGTATATTTCATTCTTATAATGTATATTTCTTTATTAATTTCATTATTATTTACATATAATTAATCTTATGTTAATTGTACATACACACATATATTATATTATATATATGTATGAATATGGAACGTATATATATATAGAGAGACATGGCTTCAGTGGGAGTAGGAGGATCAGGAGGTTCAGGAGGTTCAGGAGGTTCAGGAGGATCAGGAGGACCAAGAACGGCGGCAATACAAGGAATATCCAAAACATCACGTGGTAAGAAAAAAGTTGATAGACCACGTGTTGTTAATGACCCATCTCTCATTCCGATGCCGACCATTGGTACTAGTGGTGGAGCTATTCCTTTATATCCGGAGGTCCCAGCAGAGCCTTATACGTTTGACGAAATCATGGAACCCGGATGTGTTGATTGCTACAACCGCATTGTCATAATTCCAGAAAGAGATGGGTATGTAAACTATGATTGTTAAATATTTTATTATTATTGCATATCATGTTACATTATTTTATTGATTAATTTTTATATTTAATTTGCATGTAAATTTTGAAGATATCTTCCTTTTAAACCATCTGCAAAGGCAATTGCTGAAGTGATACAAGTGAAATACAAAAAGCCATGGTTGTCTTGGGGTGAGATTAAAGAGGATACGACACCTCAATTTAGGGAAGTTGATCAGTTTCTACATTGTTTCAAAGTAAGTGATTACATTATTTTATTTAAGTACTAATTAATTATTTTATATATTTGATTGCTTAATTGAATTATATTTTTAATATTTTTTAATATTTAATCAAACAACAGACTAAATGTACTTGGAAAAGAGAGCATGATGCCGCAATTATGGCTTCATTTGACCATCGCTTTTCAAAGCGTCTCTCATCTATGTTGTCTTACGCACGTAACAAGGGCGAGAAAAAATGACCTAATTGGATTGGTGAAAATGTTTGGACTGCTTTGTGGAGTAAGTGGAACACAGATGCTTACAAACAGAAGAGAGAAAAAGCCAAGATTAATAGAGCATCTGAGAGGGGTACTAGTACTCATAAGGGAGGTTCCTTGTCTGCTGGAGAAATTAAATATTATATGGTAATTAATTATTTATTTATAATATATATCTATTAATATTTATTCAATTAATCATCACATTTCACCATAAACTTGACATTATTTTAATATGTATTTTAGGAAAAGCAACTTGGAAGGGAGGTCACTCAGGCTGAGATACATCGCTATCTTCATGTTAATCCTCAAACAAATGATTATACTGATTCGTTATCAAAAACGATTCAGGTAATTATTATATATTGATTATTATATATTTACACCTTTAAATTATTATATATTACTTACTAACTAATTTAATTTTTAATTTTTTGATTTTTAATATAGGAACAACTTGAACATGTCATGAAAGAATGGGATGATCATCAAGCTACTCTTCCTCCTGCTATGCGAGCTACTCCAGATCAGCGGAAACAATATGAGACCGCAAGTTTTATGAACATCAGTGGTGGCAAGTACAAAGGGCGTGTGCTGGGAGCCGGTACTTTATCATCAACCTTTGTGAAAGGTCCAACCGGCTATATTCAGACTGAGACGTCTTCTTCTTATGCTAGTACGGATCAATCTCATCGTCCAGCGCCGATAGATAATCTTGATCAGTTAAAGGAGCAATGGGCAAGTGAGCAAGAAGAAAGGACACAACAGCTGATACAATCCGCAATTGATAAATTGAATGAGGAATGGAAATAGAGGTTTCAAGAGCAGCAGCAGTTTCAACAGCAACAACAATTTCAACAACAACAATTTTCATTTCCTCCTGTCTTTCATCAGCAGTTCCCGCCTCGGCCTCAATACTTGCACCAACAACCAATTTTCCAGCAGCAACAAAATTACTCTCAATACTCCTAGCAGCATCAACCGCCTCCAACTTTCCAACAGTAACACCAGCAGGATCCTTCGAACTCTGCCTTCCAGCAACAACAGCCGCCAATGTTTCAGCAACAACAATATTTTCATAATTATCAGTATGCTCCATCATCTTCACATCCTCAACCATATCATCAAACTGCATACCGACCGACTATGCCAACAGTTGGGTTGATCAGACCAGATTTAAATCAACCTCATCCAGTTAGGGCTCCTCCTTCGACTACTGGTGGTGCCATTGAAGATGAAATTCAATTTCAAAGCATGATGTCTCCTCCAACACAAATGCATAATACTTTTGAAGGACTTCTTTGGTCGGGTATGAATGCAGGAAATAATGATGGTGAGAGTGGAGTTGATCAGACGAATTATTATGAGGATTGATCATGTGATCATTTGAAGAATTTCATAATTTATTTTTGGGTTTTATGACATTATTAATGTGTGTTTAATTAATTTCCAATTTGTAAGACATTATTTGTTAATTTTGGGTTTGTAAGACATTAATTATTAATTTTGGAATGCATGTTTTTTTTGATTTTATCATGATTGCTATAGCTAGCTTTAATTATTATTAATATTATGTTTTTATATATAATATTTATTTTAATATTTAATATTTAATTTTAATATTTAATATTTAATTTTAATATTTAATATTTAATATTTAATTTTAATTTTATTTAAATTTTAATTTAATTTTAATTTAAATTATAATTTATTTATAATTTACATTAATTTAAATTAATGTTTAATTATAATTATAATTATTAATTTAAATATTTAAATAATTTTAATATTTAATATTTAATTTTAATATTTAATATTTAATTTTAATTTTATTTAAATTTTAATTTTATTTAAATTTAATTTAAATTATAATTTATTTATAATTTACATTATTTTAAATTAATGTTTAATTATAATTATAATTATTAATTTAAATATTTAAATATTTAAATATTTTATTATTAATAATTTAAATATATTTTTATTAATTTAAATATTTTATTTGAAATTTTTAATTCTATTAAGATTAGTTTATTATATATATATATATATTAAATTTAATTTATAATTACATTATATTTCAAATTTAATTTAATTATAATTTAAATTTTAATATTATAATTATATTAATTTATTATATATAATATTATAATGAATAATTAATTTTGAAATAAAAATTAATTTATTAATTACGCAAGTATTTGTGGCGGCCAAAAGCCCTCACAAATGTCTAGTCAGCAAGCATTTGTGGCGGCCAAAAGCCCTCACAAAGGTCCAGTCAGCAGGAATTTGTGGCGGCCAAAAGCCCTCACAAAATCTAATCAGCATTCCTTTGTGGCGGCCAAAAGCCCTCACAAAAGGCTGATCAGGCAAATTCAGCCTTTCCTTTGTGGCGGCCTATGCCCTCACAAAGGCAGACTTTTGTGGCTGCAAAAGCCCTCACAAATGCCTGTCATTTGTGGCTGCAAAAGCCCTCACAAAATTTTGTGACCAGCTTCTTTGTGGCTGTTTTTTGCCCTTTGTGAGGGCTTTTGGCCCTCACAAAATCCTATAATTCTTGTTGTGTTTGCATATTGAGTTTCATCCTTTTTATCCCTAGACTTAACAGAAGTTCCATCGACAAAACCCCACATCTCTTTCCCAATCAATTTTTTTTTCATCACATAACTCCAATAAGAGTAATTTTGCCTATTGAGATGAACACTAACAACTTGAAGAGAATCATTCTTAGCACCAACCATAACAAATATTGACAGGAAAATAGACAAACACAATCATTGAGACAAATAAATTAGGGATAACTTGTCAAGAATAGAGTCAGCAAGAACCAAACAAAATCACACTAAATATAGAAGAACAGAGCCACGCCAAAAACAGAAGAGCAAAATCGCACCGGAAATAGAGAGGTAGAATCACATCAGAAACGGAGGAAACAAATCGGTACCAACTACAAAATGGGTCAGAAACGAAGAAAACAAATCGGTACCGACCGCAAAACGGGTGGCACAAAAACAACCAAATCTCTTTAATACCATGTTAACAATGATAATCTAACATAAACATAGAAGAAGAAAGGGAGAAAAGAAAGAACCCTTGGCTAGGGTTTCATAAACAAATGAACCAAACTTAAGTTAATAAAGTTACAATGAGTATATATACAAGAGAATAGAAATATCTTAAAATACTCTTACTACTAACACATAATAACATTATCTAACAAGAATGTCACACCAAAGGTGGCCCCTCCTCCAACTCAAGGAATCCTCAGGGATAAGACTTGAGTCTAGCTCTGGTTGAGGAGAAACCTATGACTTGAGGCATCATCAACTAGAAATGAGAATCAATTGGATGATGATTCAAATGATGCAACAAGTGTTTAAGCTATAAGCGATACAAACCCCTGAATAGTGTTGCAACTTGCTCTAGCATTATTTAGGGTAGTAAGTGCTCTAACAACTTTTTTGATGTTCCTTTTGGTTTAGATGTTTTGATTATATTTAGGTACCAAACCATTCTTCTAACCGGTAGTATTAACATGTTTCCGACTGTTCATATTACAATTTAGGGAGAGGATGCTTTTGTTTAGTTTAGAGAGTATTTTGAATAATGCTTGTTAGAATCATTAGCTGATTATTGTTGGTTTAGATATGTTGTAATTTAGTTGGTTGAATGACTTGGAACTATTGAAAAGTAGGATGAGTGATTGAGAAAACCCAATGATTTGAGCACATCAGTTATGTCTTTTAGGGAAAGTTGAGGTATCAGAGATCAATAAAGTTAAATAAGTAAGTTGGAGAGTATTTGTGATTAATATTTAACATTAGAGAAAATTTTAACGAGGGGTGGTAAAGAAAACTTTGGCAGTTTAGTTTCAAGGTTATATATATCACTCATGTCAAAAGGTAGTGGTACAAAATTTCACTAAGTAGTAATTGAGTGATCTTCAAAAAATCACTCATGTCAAAAGGTGGAATAAAAAAAAGAATAAGTTTGAGTTGTCCATGATAATTAGAAAGTACCCTCTATACCCATTGTTGTGAATTGTTGAATTCTCTTGTGTGAAAGGTTAAGTGCAAATAAGTTACAACATAATTGTTCAGCTGACTTGACTCTTTTAATACTAATGCTGAAACTTAAGGGTGTAACTTCACACACACAGTAAGATTACGTGAGGATGATCAAAAGTTTCCCTAAAGTTTTAAACATATTCTAGTTTGATATCAGCTTTGCAATAATTTCTTTTTTGAACCAACAATTTATTATTAAGAGTTCTGATGTGTTTAGTAGTTTTCTTTTACCATTACTCGATGATAAGCAACAATTTAAGTTCATATGTATGCTTTGCCTTTGGTAAATTGAATTTATATTATGCCTCTAGTCGATTTAAATTCAATTTATTCTTTATATGAACAATTTTCTTGAATTTGGTGTGTGTTGTGTAATTTTCCGACGCATACTATCATTTGTCTATTAATGCGTGTGTAGTAGTAATCGTTTTTCACTTTTAGAAACTCAAGCATTATATCAAAAACACCAACACTCAAATAACTCACTACCTTCACACATTTTCCCATACTTTTGCTGATGCCTTTCAAACTCTAAAACTGTCCTCGATTTTCTAATGGTTTTAAGTTCTACTTCTCTCTCTATGCTCATTAACATTACTTCTTCCCCCACTATGGCATGCAATTTGGAACAACAAGATGTTCTCAACGAACTTTAAACTAATTTCACTAATCTTGCTCATAATGGGTTCAATTTCATCGAAGATTTTGCATGTGTGGGATGGTTTCAGTATTTTAACCTTGATCAACTCTCTTTCCTAGATGTTCTAGTTAAGGAGTACTAAAGGCTTGAAGATGAAAACAAACATGGATAATTTTCTAGAGTAATTTTAGGGTTTTTCGTGTGTCAAGATCACTCAACAAACCATTGCTACTACTACCTGATGTCTGGATGAAGGCATGATATTTGAGAATGGCTATGAATCAAGGGTTGACTCATCTAAAATCAATAGAGAACTTTTTGATGATCGAAAGGTGAACTCCAAGTCAGTGCATGTAAATCCTTGATGCACCTTTTGATTGGACATGTGGTACCTAAAGGTGTCTCTATTAACAATGTCAACAAATACCACAAGGGTTTAATGTGAAATAACTCGTAGAAGATCAAGTCTTATATGCCAAATTTGGTACTTGAGTGTAACACCCCGTTTTTCAAAGCGAGGGTGTATTTTTTTTTAAAAGGAATTAAAATAAAATAGAGAAATAAATAAGGTAACACCTTTGGATAAATAATAAAGTCATTATAATTTACAAGCAGCGGAAAAAGTTCTCAAAATATGAATTCAAAACATTTACATAACAAAGGTGGTACAATCTTCCAGTTTAAAAATAAAAGCAACCCAAAAGAAAGACATCTGTTCCCTTATGTCGACCTAGTCTGATCATTTTACGAAACAACTAAACACCCTGAATGATCTCCACGCGCCCCGTGAGATCCTCCTAACGTAGCTCCAATCAAGCATCCCCATCTACATTCCCATCCGTAGGGTACGAACCGGTAGGATCATCCTGGCTCTCATCTGAGGGCAAAGCCCAGATTTCCACAATAGTTGTAAAGGGTCACCAACCGAAATTAACAGTTAACACATAACATTTACTTTTCAATGTACAAATAACCCTTTTCAACTTATCATGCATCTTAGAAGGGTTTTTCATATGCTAAAAGTTCATATCATGCTTGCCAAATTAAAATTGAAATCAAAATAAAGTTCTCAATCCATCAAGTAATACATAACTGACCAAAACAATGATAAATCAATTGAGCAATCGATTATCTAACTCAAAATAAGAATTTCCACTAAGCCAATCGATTGGGAAATTGATTGAATGGATAACTGAGCCCCTGTATTAAAGCCAATAGATTTCCAAATCGATTTCCTGAAGGTTCTTAGTGAAATTTGAACTCTGGGCTTAATTCAATCGATTGGGCAATCGATTGACAGCATAGCTGAGCCACTGACTTAATGCCAATTGATTTCCAAATCGATTTCCTGAAGGTTCTTAGTGAAATTTGAACTCTGGGCTTAATTCAATCGTTTGGGCAATCGATTGGGCATTTGATTGGGCAATCGATTGACAACATAGCTGAGCCACTGAATTAATGCCAATCGTTTTCAAAATCGATTTCCCTGCATATTCTTCCAAAAATACATAAATTAACTCAATCACATTCATACACAACTCCAAAACTTAACACTTAGCACTGATAATGCAATCGCTACAACATCATGAGTTTCGAAATAGTATTGAAATCAAGCATGGTATCACCAAATTCCAAAACATAACACTTAACACTTATAACACAATTACTACAACATCATGAATTTCGAAATGGTATTGCAATCAAACATGTTATCACCAAATTCCAAAACATAACACTTAACACTTATAACACAATTACTACAACATCATGAGTTTCGAAATGGTATTGCAATCAAACATGTTATCACCAAATTTCAAAACATAACACTTAACACTTATAACATAATTACTACAACATCATGAGTTTCGAAATGGTATTGCAATCAAACATGTTATCACCAAATTTCAAAACATAACACTTAACACTTATAACACAATACCCACACGGACAAAATGAACCAACAATTCACAATTTTCCAGGGTGTAGTCTCTCACGGACAAACACTTGTGCAGTCTCTCACGGACAAACACAATTCACCAGGGCGTAGTCTCTCACGGACAAACCCCTGTGCAGTCTCTCACGGACAAACACAATTCACCAAGAAACGTAAGTCGTAAACGTACCACCTATCACGGGTCAGCACTGTTTACCGAGGTGCCACCTATCACGATTCAGCACAACTTACCAAACGTAAATCGTAAACGTACCACCTATCACGGGTCAGTACAGTTTACCGAGGTGCCACCTATCACGGGTCAGCACGATTTACCAAACGTAAATCGTAAACGTACCACCTATCACGGGTCAGTACAGTTTACCGAGGTGTCACCTATCACGGGTCAGCACGATTTACCAAAACAAACAATAAGTAACCAAGACATTAAGAGATTCCCCATTCTTAACGCCCAGTTAACTTAAACAATTTTCAAAACAACATTAAGTAACCAAGACATTAAGAGATTCCCCATTCTTAACGCCGAGTTAACTTAAACGATTTTCAAAACAACATTAAGTAAATAAGTCATTAAGAGATTCCCCATTCTTAATACTTATTTAACTTAAACGATTTTCAAAACAAATATTAAGTAAACGAGACATTAGGAGATTCCCCATTCTTAATTCCCATTTAACTTAAACGACTTTCACCAACAAACACACATTAAGTAAACAAGACATTAAGAGATTCCCCATTCTTAATACTCGTTTAACTTAATGGTTTTCAAATTCCACACAATGCAAACTCAAACATATTCACAAATTTATTACACTATTCACGTCAAAACACGACAATTCATTTCTCCACAAAATCATTTTTTACGACAACATTAAGTAAATGCAGATATTAAGAGATTCCTCATTCTTAATACTCATTTAACTTAATGATTTTCACAAACAATACACACATTAAGCAAACAGAAATATTAAGAGATTCCCCATTCTTATTACTCTTTTAACTTAAATGATTTTCACAACAAAACATTCAATAAACAAGTCATTAAGAGATTCCCCATTCTTAATACTCATTTCACTGAAACGATTTTCAAAAACAAACATTAAGTAACCAAGACATTAAGAGATTCCCCATTCTTAACGCTCAGTTAACTTAAACGATTTTCAAACAACATTAAGTAACTAAGACATTAAGAGATTCCCCATTCTTAACGCCCAGTTAACTTAAACGATTTTCAAACAACATTAAGTAAACGAGACAATAAGAGATTACCCATTCTTAATTCTCATTTAACTTAAACGATTTTCACAAACTCACATTAAGTAAACGAGACATTAAGAGATTCCCCATTCTTAATACTCGTTTAACTTAATGGTTTTCAAATTCCACACAAAACAAACCCAAACATACTTTCACATTCAATCCATAATTCACACCAAATCATTTTTCCACACAAACCACACAAAACACATCTAAAACATGTTATCAAATTCAATCCACGATTCACACCAAATCACATCAATCAACAAACATCAAGTATGAACACGCCATGTACGATGAACACAAATCAACGCAATCATAACACTCAAATACATCAAATTTCATTTACTCAAAATATACACAAATGAGTTAAATTCATTTTCCCCCAAATCAACACTTTAACCCTAACAAAATCCTTTTCCACACAACCCCAGGTAAGTCCCTAAATGCAAACTAGAAGTTTGGAAGGAGCCCTTACCTTTACGTTAGCTTTAACATGCGATTACAGTACCGCGAGCAAATCCGGTGAAATCTCCTCTCGCAACGCCACTTCCATAGTTGGTCCCCTAGCACCGTAGCGTGGTAGTGAGCAACTTTCCCTTCTATCTCTTTGCGAAACGAAGCTTAGATCTAGGTGAAACGGGAAGGTTTGTGTTTGAATCCCTAATACCGTTTTTCTTCGTTTTCGGATCAAAGAGGAAGAGTGAAGTTGAGTAATCCTTGTCCTATCACCCACTAAGCCTTGGGTTTCTATTCTTGAGTAAATGGAAGCAAAGAAAAGCGAAAATGGAAGAAGAGGGGGAAGGTTCTCGCACGCGCAGAGGAAGAAGAAGGAAAATTTTGTGTTTCTCTACCTTGGCTTTCTTTCCCTTGTTTTTCTCTCCTTTATATTTCCTCTCTTTTCCTTTCCATTTCCTTTTTCCTCTTTTCCTTCCAAACATATACTTATATAATACTAATATTAATAATATATAACATATATATATATATAATATATATATATATAACAATTAAACCTAAACCAATAAATATCTAACAACTCTCACATCCATTACTTCACTCACATCTCCAATTATTTTGATAAAAATATCTACTCTCGTCGCAACTCAATTGTCAAATACAATTTTCAGCAACCTGAGATATTTTGAACAAAACCGCCCAGAATTAAATTCTTCGAAACTTAAATAAATTATTCTTCGACAAATAATTTTAATCCAATTTCCAAAAATATATTTTCGGCCTTTAACTCACTAAATACCGAAAACTGGGTTAAAAGCCTAAGCAATTTAACACAAAATACCCTAAAATTGTATAACTTAGGTTTTAAAATTACGGGTCTTACATTACTACCCCCCTTAAATTAGTTTCGTCCTCGAAACTTAAAGTACGAGTAACAATCCACACTTGGTTTGTACCCGAATTCATCATATCAGTCACAACTTATTTCACCCGGCCTTCTCGAAGAAAGTGTTGTCTACCCCTTTTCATAAGGTGCTTAATAACTCTGTACCCATTCATAGTCGGTAAGGCTCGTCCGTTCCATTCAACATGGTTTTGTCTACTATCGACAAGAGATTAAGGATGATCAGTCCCTCAATTTGTCAATAAATAGCCAACAACCATGATAGTGGCTTAGACTATCTTAACCGAACTGTAGTAGTGCTCCTTGCAACTTATAACTGAGGTTATCTTAATGTACAAGCAGTCAACAATCTTCTCAAAGTCCATTGAGTTTCCCTTATTTTCCTATAACTTTGATCCTGTCGACGAAGTAAAATATCCCATACTTGTGTCTCGTAGTCTCATTTGCATCCACTTGGTACGAAACATCCATTTGGTACCAAACTGAAACACTTAGAATGACCCTAATACACTGAGCACCGAACAATCACTACATCCGAGAACTCCTAAATTTCTCCCTTGTCCACAAATCCTCGATTTTTCTTAAGTCGTACAACTACGTCAAACTATAGTGTTCTTATCAGTATGTTATTCCAGTTATAAATTTAATAATCCAATCTCCACATATGCTTGGTGATCAAAGCTTCCTCAATTATTTTCGAAATCATGCCAAAGACTATACTATTTAGGACACACAAACTTCCTTTTAGTTTAGTACTTCATTTCAAGAGTCACGTTTTCCATTAAAATCCAACTTGAATTTAATTCACAGATCAAGGTCTACATTTGTCTCATGCCTAACACCTCAAATTCACGCTTCAGTAAAAAATTTCTTACATACTCCGCAATTATGCATAAACTCGAAAATAATTCTCCTACCTCTACTGCCAACATTCATTCTGATACTTCTTAATTTTACTGTGTCCTTCATTTGCATCTTGATGATTATCCTTTCATTATGACAAGTCAACCGCATTGTATTCACTCCATCACTTTTGATTGTCCTTAAATTTCTACCTCGAACCTTGATACATCTTCATTATAGTGATTCCAATAAATCAAGGCTTACTAATTCCCACCAAACCTTTCCATTTCATGTTCAATTGTATCCCATCAAACAAACATTGAACTCCTTTGATTGACGAACACAATAATAATCCCCATGACATGTACTCAAGTAATGTCTTTATATCATTGGCATACCTTTATAATAATAATGTCTATGAGTTATAGGTGAGATAATTCCTTTCCTGAATCTTTAATCGTCATAAGCTACATCTCTATGTGCTGCTCCGACAATTTCTTGGCACATTTTTCCAATATTTGTTTCACTTGCTGGATTCTTATTCCTTCTCAACCTTCACCGAGATATAAACTGAAATAATCCTAACATTCGAACGTTCTAAAGAATTATTTCTCAAACGTTCCCCATAACATTTCCAAAAAGATAATTATCTATAACTTCATCCTCATAATTTTTTTTTTGCAGTACAATATCTCAAAAACTCACATACCTTTCTTCGTCCATCTAGTTACTAAAATGATCACTTCAAATCTTCACGCTTGACTTCCCAAGACCAACAACTAAACCATAAATCAGTTGTTACATTTCTTCTTTTTCACTTTTTATCATTGAATAATATTCTAAAATATGATCCTCAAAATCTCCAAACACTTCCATCCTTAACATGAATTATTTATCACTTGCTTGTCTCAACTCCTTCGATTATGAAAGTTTTAACCATTACTTGGTCCTCCCTCCAAACTTGCGAGATTTTAAATCATCAGCTAAATTCAACCATCTTAGGGTCCCAAATCAAATCTCGAATAATCCTTCAGTCCTATCAAAATATTAACATCCTCTTAGTAATTTCCATCCTTTAATAGACTTTCAAACTTATATTACCGCGATCTCAAGTATTCTCGTACTCGATTACTTCAAATTCCACTTAATGGTAACATAGAGTTCAATACATCAAGGCTTAACTCATTAGGTTTTTCTGAACATCGCTCAAAATTCACACTTACGTGTCTATAGATTCATCCAATATTACTATCCATACTTAATAATCCAAGTTACGAATCTAGTCTAACTCGAATGCTCGACTTTTCCCCTCAAGGTATTGAAAATTCCTCAAAACGTATTTTATCTATCCAAAGGAGTATTCACTCCTAATGTGCAACGCTCCCTTAACTTCACTACCAGTCTCTTTCATTGACACCTAAGCACCAAATGTTATTCCAAATGGAAGCCTTATCTTCTCAACAATTCCATGATGTTCACATCTCTTTGACAATTGTCAAACTTCATCCACACTCATCATGAAATCTACCAGGGAAAACATCTAATACTTTTCTTACCAAAAGTCCTCCACTTAGATCTTTACCTGAAATCCCTTATTAGTCTAATATTAATCCATCCATACTCATCATCTTCGAGTTAACATCAACACATAGCTTCTGTGTCCTTGGAACTATTTCATAAATTCCATGCCGTCATGACTTGCTTCAACTCTGCCTGATACTCCGTCATCTCGAAGATCTTTTCCATTTCTTGAATCTACTAATCAACTCTTTTCCTGAGTCCTCATCACCCTTGAACTTTGGAGGATGGTAACGACGAAAATATTCTAACCCTCTTAATATTAAGAGCACAAATCTCTCTTTTCCTCTTCTCCAGATCCCGCAGAGTCTTTGCAGCAGTTCGTGCAACAACAAAACATCCATGTTATTTGTAGCTTCAACCATTTGATCATCCCCACTAACATTCATCCTTGCAACGTCGTTCCCTTTTAGAGGTAGTGTTTCCGAAAAACCAATAACAAGAAGAAGTGTTAACACCACTTCGAATAACTCCAAAACTAAGTTTCGAATATATCAACACATAATAACCATCCCTGATCTGATGACTCAGACCGATTACCCCGACGCATGATCATACAACAACTCCTAACCTCCAATCTAGAACATAAGGTTCCACAGCCCCAAAAAAAACCAAGCCAAAGCTCTGATACCACAATGTAACACCCCGTTTTTCAAAGCGAGGGTGTATTTTTTTATTAAAAGGAATTAAAATAAAACAGAGAAATAGATAAGGTAACACCTTTGGATAAATAATAAAGTCATTATAATTTACAAGCAACGGAAAAAGTTCTCAAAATATGAATTCAAAATATTTACATAACAAAGGTGGTACAATCTTCCAGTTTAAAAATAAAAGCAACCCAAAAGAAAGACATCTGTTCTGATAGCGTTTCAGCAAGTGTACTGAATCGTTTCAAGTAATAATAAAACGGTAGTACCGAGTGTCGAACTCAAGGATTGCGTTTTACTATTGAATTATATTTAATTACTAAAATTGAACAAAAGGTTCCCAAGTTGATTGAGATAATATCTGAAATTAACAACAGTAATAAAATTGATCTTTTATAATGAGAAAAATGTCAGGGACGAGTTTCACTTCGAATCCAACCTTGGTGTCTAATTTGATCATAGTTACTGAATTCCTTTATTGAATTATTACCGAATTCTCTTTATTATTCTTTCCCTAATGTCTTAGTGACAGAACCTTTAATTCCAAAGTAACCCCTAATTCCTTAGTAGATTGAAGATTAGAATTAAGCATTACCGTATAGAAATTCTCTTGTAAATTATTGCTTTGCAACTAATTTAATTGGTTTCATGACCTGCATCTATCCCTAGACTACAAATTCATGAATTTATCATCTCAAGCATTCGTAAAGTCCACTTCCGTTTCAAAATACAAATCGTAGAACATTTTAATGTTGATCAAGCAATAAAAAGCATTAAGCACAGAGATGAGAAAAACAATTCAATAAACTCATTCATATAACTAGAAATCAAATCAGAAAAATAAGGGTTTCATCGGGTTACACTCATCCCTAACAAATAAGGTTTAGTTACTCATAACAGAGATACAAAAGATAAGGATTAAAGAAGAATTACAAGAATGATTCATGGATGATTCTTGATAAAACTGCTTCAATGGCGTTAGAAACGGCCGTCTTTGAGTTTCTATGCTAGGGCACAAGTCTCCCAAGTTCCCAAGAGTCAAAAAGATCCACAAAACAGCAAAAAATTGCGTTTTTATGATTGCTGATGCGCGTCACGCGCTCCAGGCGCGCGTTGGCAGAGCTGAAACATGTGAAATGCGCCCCAGGCGCACTGGGCGCGCTCCAGGCGCGCAGCATCTGCTTTCTGGCGTATTTTGCATTTTGCGCATCTTTCGCGTCTGAATTTGGTCCCGGTGTCTTCATGAAAGTTGTAGATATGGATCTTAGCTTTCATTAGCACTTGGAGTGACACTAATTGGACATCTAGAACTCTAGATATGGCTGAAATACTCCACATATGTCATGTTGATTTCTCACCAAAATTCAGCACTGCACTAAAACAAAGTAACAACGCAAAACTACGAAAAATCTCTACTTAATTAAGCAAATAAGAACAAAAACATTTCATTAAATCAAGTAACTAAAATCAACAAAATGTATTAAATAACTCATTAAATTAACTATTGATTAAAGATAAATAAGACTAAAATCAATAAAAATTATGCATATGATGAAGAGTCATCATGTTCCCTTGTGTCGACCTAGTCTGATCATTTTACAAAACAACTAAACACCCTGAATGATCTACACGCGCCCCGTGAGATCCTCCTAACGTAGCTCCAATCAAGCATCCCCATCTACATTCCCATCCGTAGGGTACAAACCGGTAGGAACATCCTGGCTCTCATCTGAGAGCAAAGCCCAGTTTTCCACAATAGTTATAAAGGGTCACCAACCGAAATTAACAGTTAACACATAACATTTACTTTTCAATGCACAAATAACCCTTTTCAACTTATCATGCATCTTAGAAGGGTTTTTCATATGCTAAAAGTTCATATCATGCTTGCCAAATGAAAATTGAAATCAAAATAAAGTTCTCAATCCATCAAGTAATACATAACTGACCAAAACAATGATAAATCAATTGAGCAATCGATTATCTAACTCAAAATAAGAATTTCCACTAAGCCAATCGATTGGGAAATAGATTGAATGGATAACTGAGCCCCTGTATTAAAGCCAATCAATTTCCAAATCGATTTCATGAAGGTTCTTAGTGAAATTTGAACTCTGGGCTTAATTCAATAGATTGACAGCATAGGTGAGCCACTGACTTAATGCCAATTGATTTCCAAATCGATTTCCTGAAGATTCTTAGTGAAATTTGAACTCTGGGCTTAATTCAATCGATTGGGCAATCGATTGACGGCATAGCTGAGCCACTGACTTAATGCCAATCGATTTCAAAATCGATTTCCCTACATATTCTTCCAAAAATACATAAACTAACTCAATCACATTCATACACAACTCCAAAACTTAACACTTAGCATTGATAATGCAATCGCTACAACATCATGAGTTTCGAAATAGTATTGAAATCAAACATGGTATCACCAAATTCCAAAACATAACACTTAACACTTATAACACAATTACTACAACATCAAGAGTTTCGAAATGGTATTGCAATCAAACATGTTATCACCAAATTCCAAAACATAACACTTAACACTTATAACATAATTACTACAACATCATGAGTTTCGAAATGGTATTACAATCAAACATGTTATCACCAAATTTCAAAACATAACACTTAACACTTATAACACAATTACTACAACATCATGAGTTTCGAAATGGTATTGCAATCAAACATGTTATCACCAAATTTCAAAACATAACACTTAACACTTATAACACAATACCCACACGGACAAAATGAACCAACAATTCACAATTTTCCAGGGTGTAGTCTCTCACGGACAAACACTTGTGCAGTCTCTCACGGACAAACACAATTCACCAGGGTGTAGTCTCTGACGGACAAACCCCTGTGCAGTCTCTCACGGACAAACACAATTCACCAAGATACATAAGTCGTAAACGTACCACCTATCACTAGTCAGCACTGTTTACCGAGGTGCCACCTATCACGGGTCAGCACAACTTACCAAACGTAAATCGTAAACATACCACCTATCACGGGTCAGTACAGTTTATCGAGGTGCCACCTATCACGGGTCAGCACGATTTACCAAACGTAAATCGTAAACGTACCACCTATCACGGGTCAGTACAGTTTACCGAGGTGCCACCTATCACGGGTCCGCACGGTTTACCAAAACAAACAATAAGTAACCAAGACATTAAGAGATTCCCCATTCTTAACGCCCAGTCAACTTAAACAATTTTCAAAACAACATTAAGTTACCAAGACATTCAGAGATTACCCATTCTTAACGCCGAGTTAACTTAAACGATTTTCAAAACAACATTAAGTAAATAAGTCATTAAGAGATTCCCCATTCTTAATACTTGTTTAACTTAAACGATTTTCAAAACAAATATTAAGTAAACGAGACATTAAGAGATTCCCCATTCTTAATTCCCATTTAACTTAAACGACTTTCACCAACAAACACACATTAAGTAAACAAGACATTAAGAGATTCCCCATTCTTAATACTCGTTGAAATTAATGGTTTTCAAATTCCACACAATGCAAACTCAAACATATTCACAAATTTATTACACTATTCACGTCAAAACACGACAATTCATTTCTCCACAAAATCATTTTTTACGACAACATTAAGTAAATGCAGATATTAAGAGATTCCCCATTCTTAATACTCATTTAACTTAATGATTTTCACAAACAAAACACACATTAAGCAAACAGAAATATTAAGAGATTCCCCATTCTTATTACTCTTTTAACTTAAACGATTTTCACAACAAAACATTCAGTAAACAAGTCATTATGAGATTCCCCATTCTTAATACTCATTTCACTGAAACCATTTTCAAAAACAAACATTAAGTAACCAAGACATTAAGAGATTCCCCATTCTTAACGCTCAGTTAACTTAAACAATTTTCAAACAACATTAAGTAACTAAGACATTAAGAGATTCCCCATTCTTAACGCCCAGTTAACTTAAACGATTTTCAAACAACATTAAGTAAACGAGACAATAAGAGATTCCCCATTCTTAATTCTCATTTAACTTAAAAACGATTTTCACAAACTCACATTAAGTAAACGAGACATTAAGAGATTCCCCATTCTTAATACTCGTTTAACTTAATGGTTTTCAAATGCCACACAAAAAAAACCCAAACATACTTTCACATTCAATCCATAATTCACACCAAATCATTTTTCCACACAAACCACACAAAACACATCTAAAACATGTTATCAAATTCAATCCACGATTCACACCAAATCACATCAATCAACAAACATCAAGTATGAACACGCCATGTACGATGAACACAAATCAACGCAATCATAACACTCAAATACATCAAATTTCATTTACTCAAAATATACACAAATGAGTTAAATTCATTTTCCCCCAAATCAACTCTTTAACCCTAACAAAATCTTTTTCCCCACAACCCCAGGTAAGTCCCTAAATACAAACTAGAAGTTTGGAAGGAGCCCTTACCTTTACGTTAGCTTTAACGTGCGACTACAGTACTGCGAACAAATCCGGTGAAATCTCCGCTCGCAATGCCGCTTTCAAAGTTGGTCCCCTAGCACCGTAGCATGGTAGTGAGCAACTTTCCCTTCTATCTCATTGCAAAACGAAGCTTAGATCTAGGTGAAACGGGAAGGTTTGTGTAAAAGGAAGAAGAGGGGGAAGGTTCTCGCACGCGCTGAGGAAGAAGAAGGAAAATTTTGTGTTTCTCTACCTTGGCTTTCTTTCCCTTGTTTTTCTCTCCTTTATATTTCTTTTCTTTTCCTTTCCATTTCCTTTTTCCTCCCAAACATATACTTATATAATACTAATATTAATAATATATATATATATATAATAATTAAACCTAAACCAATAAATATCTAACAACTCTCACATCCATTACTTCACTCACATCTCCAATTATTTTGATAAAAATATCTACTCTCGTCGCAACTCAATTGTCAAATACAATTTTCAGCAACCTGAGATATTTTGAACAAAACCGCCCAGAATTAAATTCTTCGAAACTTAAATAAATTATTCTTCGACAAATAATTTTAATCCAATTTCCAAAAATATATTTTCGGCCTTTAACTCACTAAATACCGAAAACTGGGTTAAAAGCCTAAGCAATTTAACACAAAATACCCTAAAATTGTATAACTTAGGATTTAAAATTACTGGTCTTACATTGAGCACATGAGGTCCCGTGTAATCAACTTCAGATCATGCAAGATCAAGACAATTCCCTACTCCAAATTTATCACTATTGTGGTGATGAGGACTCCTCTCATTAAAACACTAAAGGAAGTAGGATGAGCACATGATATCCTTCTTTTCACCAATGTTTCATAAGAATGAAGCTCATTACTATAAATGATTGTATAAATTCAAGAAATAAAGTTAAAATTCTTATAGGACATTATAATGGCACTAAAGAAACGCCCTTATTGGTAGGTGACTCCTATGCTCCAATTTTTGAAAAAGATAATAAGGAGGTTATTCAATAGTACATTAGGATTTACCAATTCGATTAAGAGATGTCGCCAAGTTTCTTTCTTCTTCAAAGAGCATCTCAGAAGTTTGAAAAGAGAAAAAAAAGAGTAGTCAAGCTGACTTTTATGATAGAGGACGTAGAATATGATAAAAACATCAATGAAGATGAAGCTAGCCTCGACGCGAGGAAGAGACAAAAGGTAAATCCCTCTACTGAGCTTATTCACTCTTCTATTGAAATCGATAGTGGTAAAGAAATAACTACACCTAATACTGCAACCCCCTTTTGGACCCACAACCAAATCAACCCCTCAAATCTTCACTATTTGCTCTAGCTCCAATTCAAATACTAACAGCTCAAAAGAGATGTTTGAGGCAACCATAGCTGAATGTTTTTTAGCCCTTAGATATAGACTAAACCCATATCCCTTTAATACTATATTTCGCACGTCCAAAACTTCACACACTAACCCTCCACGAACATATACACATATAACCAATAAAACCTCACCCATTTCTTCCTGCTTGTATTTGATCCTCACTCACCTCTACTTTTGGATCCTATCGATACAACAACTGAGAGAACAACTCATGTTGTAACTGAAATGGTCTCTAAAACATCATTAGATGACTCATCCGCTTCCAACTCAACCTAACCTCATTCTGATCTTGACACATCCATACCCTCCAACATAGCCCCTTTCATTCCATTCAATCCCTTTGAGTTTTCAAACCTTGAACTCCTTGTGTAAGACCCTTAATTTTAAATCCTAAATTATACAATTTTAGGGTATTTTGTGTAGAGTTTCTTTGGCTGTTAGCCCAGTTTTTGGTATTTAGTGAGTTAGATGCCAAAAATATATTTTTGGAAATTGGATTAAAATTATTGGTCGGAAAATAATTTATTTACGTTACGAAGGATTTAATACCGAATAATTTTGTTAAAAATATCTCGGGTTGCTGAAAATTGTACCTGTCAATTGAGTTGCGACGAGAGTAGATATTTTTATTAAATTAGATTAAGATGGGAATGAAATGATGGGTGTAAGAGTTGTTAGATATTTGTTCGTTTGGTTTTAATTTTAATATAGTAATATATAAATATATATGTATATATATATAGTAAGTAATATGTGTGTATATATATATATATATATATATATATATATATATATATAAACGAAAAAGGAAGGAAAGAAGCAGCAAACAGAGAAAGGAAAAATGAAAATATTCCTTCGTTCCCTGCCTCTCGAACTCTCTCGTTTTTCCTCCTTTCTTTTGCTTTTTTTTAGTTCTTTGGCTTCAAGAATAGAAACCCAAGAATTAGTGGGTAAGAAAACAAGGAGATCTCAGCTTCATACTTCCTCTTTGGTGTGAAAACAAAGAAAAACATTGTTAGGGATTTCAAAACTATCAAACACAAACCTCCCTGTTTCATCTAGATCTAAGCTTCGTTTCGCGAAGAGATAGAAGGGAAAGTTGCTCATTACCACACTACGGTGCTAGGGAACCAACTTTGGAAGCGACGTTGGAGCGGAGATTTTACTGGATTTACTCGCGGTACCTTAATCGCACGATAAAGCTAACGTGAAGGTAAGGGCTCCTTCAAAACTTTTAGTTTGCATTTAGGGACTTATCTGTGGTTGTGTGGAAAAGAATTTTGTTAGGGTTAAAGTAATGTTTCGTGGAAAATGTATTTAAACTCATTTATGTATGATTTTCAGTAAATGAAACTTGTTGTGTTTGAGTGGTGGGTTGTGTTGATTTGTGTTCGTCGTATTTGACGTGTTCATAATTAATACAGATGAAATTTGATATGTGTATGTTGGATTTTGTGGAGAAATTAATTGATGTGTTTTGGTGTGAGTTGTGGATTGGATTTGATAATACGTTTGAGTTTGCTTTAAGTGGAATTAGAAAACCATTATGTTAAATGAGTATTAAGAATGGGGAATCTCTTAATGACTTGTTTACTTAATGTTGTTGTGAAAATCGTTTAAGTTAAATGAGTATTAAAAATGGGGAATCTTTTAATATCTGCATTTGCTTAATGATTGTTGTGGATGGAGTCAATATATGCTCATGCATTTTCATTCTTTTTGTAAATCGTGCAGACCCGTGATAGATGGCACCTTGATAAATAGTACTTTGGCCTGTGATAGGCGGTACATTTATGATTTACGTTTTTGTAAATTGTGCAGACCCGTGATAGGTGGCACCTTGGTAAATAGTACTTTGGCCCGTGATAGGTGGTACATTTACGATTTACGGTTTTTTGTAAACTGTGCAGACCCGTGATAGGTGGCACCTTGATAAATAGTACTTTGGCCTGTGATAGGCGGTACATTTACAATTTACGTTCTTTTAGTAAACCGTGCAGACCCGTGATAGGTGGCACCTTGGTAAATGGTACGGGCCCATGATAGGCAGTACATTTATGGTTTACATTTTTTAGTAAATCGTGCAGACCCGTGATAGGTGGCACCTCGGTAATTGGTACTTTGGCTTGCGATAAGCGGTACAATTATGATTTACGGCCCTTCGAGGAGGGTTTTTGTTTGGAATTCCGAGTCCATGCATTTTGGCATATACGCATTGCATTAGGGTGCTTGGCACACGAGTCGTGTTTGATTCAAGTCATGATTGAGTGTTATGTTTTCGAATTGTGTGTAAGTCTGATTGATTGCAAAACCATTTCGAAACCTAAGTTGTCGTGGTGATTGTGCTATAATTGCCGAGTGTGGATGTTTTGGAATTGTGTGATAGTGTGTTTGGTTGCAAAACTATTTCGAAACTCATGATGTCGTAGTGATTGTGTTATAAGTGCTAAGTGTTATGTTTTGGAATTGTGTGTAAGTGTGATTGATTGCAAAACCATTTCCAAACTAAAGTTGTTGTGGTGATTGTGTTATAATTGCCAAGTGTGGATGTTTGGGAATTGTGATAGCGTGTTTGACTGCAAAACCATTTCGAAACTTAAGATGTCGTGGTAATTGTGTTATAATCGCTAAGTGTTTTGTTTTGGAGTTGTGTGTAAGTGTGATTGATTGCAAAATTGTTTCGAAACTCAAGATGTCGTGGTGATTGCGCTATAATTAGTTTGATTGTTTGGATTTGTGGGCAAGTGTTGATTGATTTTGAAACCCTTTCAAAAGCTGAAAAATGCTGAATTTTGCTGTTTTTCAACTGTTGTCTGATGTGTATTCGAATACAGCAAGCTGTATTCGAATACAAACATGCTGTTTTTGCTGCTGAATGCTGAAAGAGCCTTGTATTTGAATACAGAGATGCTGTATTCGAATACAATAGTGCTGTTTTGTTAAAAACTTGATTTTTCAACTTTGTTTATGCATGTTTGGCATATAGAAACCCTTTTAAGGTGTATGCTAAGCTGAAATGTTATTTTGTGCATTTAAAAACTTAAATGTTATGTGTTAATTGTTAATTACAGTTGGTGACCTTTTACAACTATTGTGGAAATCTGGGCTTTGCCCTCAGATGAGAGCCAGGACAATCCTACCGGTTCGTACCCCGAGGATGAGAATGCCTGACTGGAGCTATGTTAGGAGGATCTTACAGGGCGCGTGGAGATCACTCAGGGCGTATAGTTTTTTTTTTTTTTGTTTATAGAATGATCAAATTAGGTTGACATGGAGGAAACATATGTCTTTCTTTTGGGTTGCTTTTATTTTAAATTGGAAGAATGCACATGTACTAATATTGTCAGCATGACATGTTATTTTAGATGGATTCCATGTACCGTTTCTTGATGTGTAAATGCTTTGGATTCATATTTCGAAAAACTTTTCCGCTGCTTGTAAATTTTAATGACTTAAATATTTATCCAAAGGTATTTTCTTATTTGTTTCTCTGTTTTATTTTAATTTCTTTTGAAAAAAAATACACCCTAGCTTGAAAATCGGGGTGTTACACCTTGATTACCTTTTTCACTACTAAAATTAATATGATTAGGAGTCAAAATGGTCAAAGTTTGGATTCTAATGAAATCTCAATTCATTGGGACAAAGTTATCTCTTTTGTAGCAAACATGATTAGAGACAACATGGAGCATATGAGACATCTAGGAGCTCAGAATTCAAATGCTTTCAAACATACTGCATAGATCCTCTACCTTGGGGTCTCGCACTTTCCCAAAGATTATAATGATCAGACTAGGAAGAGACTGACTACTACAATAGACAATACACCAAGTGAAGTTTCCTCTCCCTCTACCTATGTTCATTAGGAACTACTATTAGTTTTCCTCCTTGTCATCGTTGCAATTTCCTGTCATCATTCCACAGGTTGAGATACCTCAATTTGGTGTTTTTCCACTCCTTTTGCACCTATGTTTGACCCCATTTAGTTTATCAAGACGAAAGATTTTGATCGACTAAAAGCTATTTGAAAAATTTATCAAGACCCATTACAATGCTCTCAAATTGGCCAAACAATTTATAAAGGAGATAGTGAGACTACATGGGTACCTTATTGCCTAATACTAGATAATAGTTCTAAATTCCCCATTATATGTTGAAGGACCTTTCATAAATATTTAGGAACCTATTTGAACCTTAACACTAATTACCATTCAAAGATGATGAGTAAACTTAAAGGACAATTAGACTTTATAAGACAAATTGATAACTTGAGTCTTAAAGGATTGGGGACGTTGGGACAAGTAATTGTCTCTGGTAGAACTTACATATAAAATAGCTATCACACCGGTATGGGAATGACTCCATACGAGGCAGTATAGGTCCACGAGTGTATATCTCCCTTATGTTGGTCAGAGAAAGGAGACAAGGAAATTATGGGGACTTGAATTATTTAAGAAACCAGACCATACCTATAATCACGTGTCAATTCTGATTTTTGAATGGAGCATAAATGCATTAATACACAAAAGACTGATAGGGTGAAGGAGTATTCTTATATATTATAATAGATAAGTTCTCTAATTTTGAGGAAATATATTTTTAAGGGGTGAGAATGTAGTAACCTTCCCACTACCTTCAAAATATTTATATGATAGAAGTACAAATTAGAATTACTAGAATTTAATTAATTGTTAATCTTGTGTTTTTAGTAATATTAATTTAGGACAATGATAGTGTTGACAAGTCCAAGGGGCAAACAGAGAATATTCCACCTTTAATTTTCTCTCTTTCCCCTTCACTCACAGGTACTAACCCATCTTCCACCTATATTTCTCTCATATTCCAAATAAACACATCCAAAATATAAAATTCTCCAAAGAAATACCAAACATATTATTGTTCATTGTCTCCACCTTTATAACATATTATTGTTCATCGTTTCCACCTTTATTTCGCTCCAAAATCTTCCAAACACAATAGGTCATTGAAGTTCTCCAAACTTGTCCCGACCCCTTGCATTTATGTTTCTAGCCCTCATTCTTCAATAATCAACCAAAACGTACTAAGGTGAAGTCAAGAACTACCAGGAAAAAATCCAAAGAAATTGGAACAAGGGGCGAATACAAAAGAAATTGAGAGTTGAAATAGTAGAGAACTTCTTCAAATCAAAAAGGAATTTCCTTACAAAACGGTGAGTTCTTTTCTAAAAATGATTTCACATTTTGCGTATGAGTTACAAGTTTGATTTTAGTTTATTTTAATGATTTGAAATTATATTCCAGAAAACTATTTGGTTTAGCATATAGGACATGTTAAAATGTGCATTTCACTCTTTTAAAATCATCCATTTTGCATATGTTTACGTGGTGATTATGATGTGCTAAAGATATAAGAAATGAGGGTTAACTATGATGTGTGAATTGCAGAATTAATGTGTTTCCCCTCAACCATCTTTGATGCATTTTACTACTTTTGATCATTTTTTCCTTTAACGCGTTTCTCTGATTCTGCCCAGTCTTAGCCTATGATTTGGTTTTCTTTGGGTGCCACTAATTTTGTTTTCTCTAGCTGCGTCTGATTCTGTTTCCTCTGTCTACCTCTAGTTCTGTTTCATCTAGCTGCCTCTATTTCTCTTTCCTTTGGTTGCCTCTAGTTATGTTTCTTTTGACTGCCTGTGATTTTGTTTTCTTTGGCTTCCTCTGAATCTGTTTTCTCTGGCTGTCTGTGATTCTATTTTTTCTGGTTGCCTCTGATTCTATTTTCCTTTAGTTGCCTCTAATTTTGTTTCTTCTTATCGAGCTGCCTCTGGTCTAAGATGTTTTCCTTTGACCGAGCTACCTATAGTCCAAGCTTTCCATTGATCGAGCTGCCTCTGGTCCAAGCTTTCCCACCATGCTACCTCTGGTGCAAGTCTTCCTCAGACCGAGCTATCTCCGATCCAAATTTTCCTTTGGTTGAGCTTCCTATTGTCTAAGCTTTCCACTGACCGAGCTGCGTCTAGTACAACCTTTTATATGACCGAGCTGCGTCTTCCTTTGATCGAGCTGCCTTTGGTCCAAATTCTCCTACAACTTAGATTCCTTTGATCAGAAGGCATATGATCATGCTTCCTTTGATCCAAGAATGACTTAGATCACACTTCCTCTTATAAGAAATCTCCCTCTAGTCATGCTGCCTCTTTTCCATGCTTCCTCTAATCACGTTGCCTCTTCTCAAAGTTAGCATTTGGTTTAAGCTTTTTGATCAGAATGCAAAATTTTAAAAAAAGAACCCCATTTGTACATACAATAAGCTAATATTTTCTAGATGAATGGCTGAAATTAAGTTACCTTCTAGTTTAATTACCTTGATGAGTTGATTAAATGGTTGTATTAATCATAAAAATAAATGTGTTGCATTCATTAAGTCATGGCAATCATGGCCCAAGTACATGATGAAACATTTTGATTTTATTTCAAGCATCAAACAATGTGTAAAGGTAAAACAATTGGGATACCAATTGAGGTCATGGCCGGATTGTTGGACTTAAGTCCCCTTAATCATAGTTTTGACATAATTAACAAACATACAATGCTCATACATCACATGATAAATCTAACATTTTGACTAAGTAAGATTTCAGGAACAACAACTCAACCCTACACACTTGAGACAATAGCGTGGAACTCAAGGAATCAACATAGTTGGAATATTCGCTGAGCAAATCGATTAGGAAATTGATTGTGTAAAAGGGTTGTTTGAAAATGTTTAGTCGGTGATTAGACTAATCGATTAGGCAATCGACTGGAATCATCTTTGTTAAAAATTGTGCAAGTCAGAGGCAAGCCATTTGGCAGGCTAATCGATTAGGCAATCGACTGACACTATCTTTGTTAAAAATTGTGCAAGTCAAAGACAAGCCATTTAGCAGGCTAATCGACTGGCAAATCGATTGCTCCAATCACAAGACTAAAACTGTTTGTAAACATCGATTGACAAATCGATTGTGCAAGTCACAGGGCCAAGCCATTCAATAAGCTAATCGATTGGCAAATCGATTTCTTAAATGAGATTTTAAAAGGAACTTGGTCTGTGACAAACACAATCGATTGGACAATCCATTGTGGCAATTACTTTTGTTATAAGTTTGGTATCAATCGACTAGGTAATCGATTGAAATGAACCATGTGGTAAAGTCATTCTTTCAGAAGGATAGCACCTAATCGATTGGCACACTAATTTATTTGAAATAACCTAAATCCCTGATTTGAACCAAATCGATTATGTGACTTAATGAATCGCTTGCTTGAATTAATGAATTGATTGAGTAATCGATTGTTTTGATCTCGTTGTTGGAACAAAAATATGTAATCAATTAGGCAATCGAATCCATTATGAACTACACTTAATTTTATGAAAGATGCTTTAAAATAATTGATTAGGTAATCGATTAGTTTATGTAGTTTCAAGATTCAAGAAAAACAAGACTCGCGATAATCGATTGGGAAATCGATTGAGCCTTTTTGTTACTTTAATAAATCGATTGGTTAATCGATTTGTCTGTTGTTTTTTAGAAACTATATAAATTGTCTTCAATCAATTTCTCTCAGAATGATTCACATAACAGTCATAACATACAGAACCATTGTAACACTTTTGGATAACACTTTTTCAGACCCAGAACCAACGATTATTGATGATCAATAGAGAGCTGAAAAAGACTTCTTGAGAGAAAAAGAAAGAGATCTCACAAACACTCATATTTGAGAATAACTTCTTGCGTGAGATTGATTGCAAGGGATTGAAGACAAATTATGCAATTCATTTTGTATTTTTCTGTTACAAATATTCTGTAAACAAAGAACTGAGAAAATCCAGCCGTGAAGTTGGTAGTTATCTTCGTTGTTGAGAGGGCTCATCAAGAAGAAACTTTCGTGTGATCTTGGAAGAGTTCGGAGAAGAACTCTGGGATATAGTGGTTGTGAAAGATAGAATAGAGAGAGTGTTTTAAGATTGATAGGCAGGGAGTGCTGGAACATCTGTAAAACGAATCTACAAGATTCTATTGGAAAAGGCTATGATCGGTTTGATCTTAGGACTAGACGTAGGCCATCACAAGGCGGCTGAACCATTATAAAAATCTCGGTGCACTTCTTTCTATCCCTTACTCTTATTTTAATCTTGCATTGTATGATAGTTTGATTAATCTTGATTGCATGCGTTAGCCATAATTCTGGATTGATTGATATTGCTTGAAGTGTTAGATTGGCATGTTTGTATCTTGATCAATCTGTTAGACAATTACTATATCCGCTGCACTAGTTATATGATTTTACATGTAATTGTGAACCTTCGCCTAGAATCAGTTCCTTGGGACCGTGTTTGATTACTGTTTAATAAAATTGCATTTTGTTAAACTGCTTTGTAAGTTTGGAAATTTGATATTGTCTGTCATACGCGCTTACTAGAAATTCTGAGGCAATTTTTATCATCAATTGGTATCAGAGCCTATCTTTTTTTTAGTAACACTCATAAAAAGAATATGACTTCAGAATTCCTAGGAGAAGGTGCTTCTCTAGCTAGGCCTCCTGCTTTTAACGGGGCCGCATACATGTATTGGAAACAACGTATGCTATTTTGAAGCTAGTGGTATTAATATTTTAGATGCTATAGAAAATGGACCTTTTGTGCCAACCATAGCAGGTATTGGTGAATCAGCAATTCTGAAACCTAAAATTGACTGGTCTGAGGATGAAAAAAAGAAAGTTGGGTACAACGCCAAAGCTAAGAACATTATAACCTCCGCCTTAAGTCATGATGAATTCTTTAGAGTCTCTAATTGCAAATCAACAAAAGAAATGTGGGACACTCTTCAGCAGACTCATGAAGGTACCACAGACGTAAAGAGAGCACAAATAAATACTCTCATGCACGAGTACGAATTGTTTAGCATGAAGAAAGAAGAATCAGTAAACGACATGCAGACCCGGTTTACGCACATAGTCAAGAACCTAAATGCCTTAGGCAAGGAGATTGATAATGATCAGCAAATCAGCAAGGTGATGAGGTGTTTGACTAGAGAGTGGCAACCAAAAGTAACTGCCATAGCAGAATCCAAAGATCTAAGCAGTATGGCAATAGCTACGCTTTTTGGTAAACTCAGAGAGCATGAAATTGAATTGCATAGACTCAATGAAGCTGAGCAAATTGATAGAAAACGAAAAGGACTGTCGTTGAAAACCCAAGCTCACCAATCAAAACCTGAACAAGAAAGCTGCTCGGATGAGTCAAGTAGTGAAACTGATGAAGAACTTGAAATTGGTTTACTTGTCAAGAAGTTTAAAAAAAATTTGAAAAAGAAAGACAACAAATTCAGAAAGCCTTTAAGTTCTAAAGCAAATGACAGCAAGACCATAACCTGTTATGAGTGTGGAAAAACAGGTCACATAAAGTCTGAGTGCTACAAATTGCAAAACAAAAATAGGACTACAAAGGCAAAAGGCAAGGAACCAGCTCCCAAGACCAGAAAAGCATATATTGTGTGGAATGACAACGAAGAATCCTCTTCCTCTTCAGAAGAAGAAGAAGCAAATATGTGCCTTATGGCTAACACAAATTCTAAATCAGAAAGTGAGGTATGTTCTCAATATAACCCCTCCTATGATGAACTGCATGAAGCATTCAATGAACTGCATGATGAGTATGTCAATTCTATTAAGCAGTTATAGAATACTAAGAAAATGCTTGAACAACAATGTATGTAGCATGAACAAATGAAAAATGATCATAGGAAGATTGAGGACTTGTATGAACAATTAAAAAAGGACTCACATGATAAATCTGCAAGATGCATTGAACTTGAGAATACTATTGCATCATTGACGTATGATTTATTGAAGTTTTCTAGTAGTAAGGATAAACTGAATGTCATTCTTAGCAACCAGAGACATGTTAATGTAAAATATGGACTTGGATTTAACCAAAATATGCATGCTAATCAGAATAGAACTAGATGTGGAATTGGTTATATGCAAAATAGGACTGTCAAACATAATCCGAAATCTATTAGATCAATGAATATGTATGACATCTTTACTAAACCAAAATCGCATTTATCCTTTGCTGGCTCGTGTAATTTCTGTTGTAGAAAAGGACACTTTGTGTCTAATTGTAAATTGAAAAGATTAGCCAACAGAGGATGGAAACAAATTTTGGTAGCAAAGACTCAATTAGTTGAAACTAACCCCCCAGGACCCAATTTACATTGGGTACCTAAAACCAAATTTTGATTTTGTATTGCAGGTGTGCTTGACATCCAATAGGCACCAATGGTACCTAGATAGTGGGTGCTCAAAGCACATGACAGGGGACAAGTCTAAATTCTTGTCTCTAACTTTAAAGGATGGTGGATTTGTCAAGTATGGTGACAACAATAAGGGCAAAATTTGTGGTATTGGTGACATTGGTAATGAATCAACTGCTGTGATCAACAATGTCTTGTACATAGAAGGTTTAAAACACAATCTTCTAAGTATAAGTCAATTGTGTGATAAAGGATTCTAGGTACGCTTTACACCCAAGTCTTGTATAATTGAGCATAATGATAACAAAGACATGAAATTAGTAGGTGAAAGAATCAATAACACTTATATGCTTGACTTTGATTCTGTGCCTGGTAATTTCTGATGTTTGTTATCTAATTCAGATGAAACTTGGTTATGGCATAAACGTATAGCTCATATTCATATAGATCATCTCAATAGACTTGTTAGTAAGCAGCTAGTTATAGGACTCCCCAACAGGAAATTTGCTAAGGATAGACTTTGTGATTCCTGTGAGAAAAGTAAGCTAGTTAGATCTTCCTTTCCCTCAATAGATATGGTCAAAACCAATAGGGTTTTGCAGTTAGTTCACATGGACCTTTTTGGTCCTTCTCAAGTGAGGTGTTTTGGTGGTAATCTGTATGGTTTTGTGTTCATTGATGACTATTCTAGATTCACCTGGACTTACTTTTTGACTCATAAAAGTGAAGCTTTTTCTGTTTTCAAAAAGTTTGCAAACTTGGTTCAAAATGAAACTAGTCAGAAAATAATGTCTATCAAAAGTGATTATGGAGGTGAATTCCAAAATGATTCCTTTGATACTTACTATGAACAGAATGGTATTCATCATATGTACTCAGCCCCTAGGACTCCACATCAAAATGGAATAGTTGAAAGGAAAAATAGGTCCTTAGAGGAGTTAGCTAGGACTATGCTTAAAGACTCAAATGTTCCTAAGTATTTCTCGGCTGATGCAATTAACACTGCCACACATGTTGTCAATAGAGTTCTTATTAGGCCCCTACTTAGAAAAACTCCCTATGAGTTGTACAAGGGTAGAAAGCCAAACATTTATTACTTTAGGGTTTTTGGTTGTAAATGCTTTGTTTTAAACAATGGCAAAGAACACCTAGGTAAGTTTGACCCCAAGGCAGATGAGGGTATCTTTCTAGGCTAATCCCAAACTAGCAAAGCCTATAGAATCTACAACAAAAGAACAAAAACCATAGTAGAGTCAGTTCATGTGAAATTTGATGAATTATTTGCTGAAAACTTGAACAATTCTCCACCTATGGTTGATGCTTCTTTAGATGAAGTTGTAGAATCTGAACCATTAGAACCTATTGAACCTGTACCTCCAACTAGTGATGACTGTGTAGAGCCGTTAAGGACTGATGATCTACCTAAAGAATGGAAGTTCAATAAGAACCACCCCATAGACAACATTATAGGGGATATCTCTAAAGGAGTTGCAACTAGGAGGAACCTTAGACATTTCTGCAATTTTACAGCCTTTGTATCTCAAATTGAACCCAAGAACATCAAGGAAGCTCTATTAGATAGTGAGTGGATGCTTGCTATGCAAGAGGAGTTGAACCAGTTTGAGAGAAACAAGGTGTGGACCCTAGTTCCTAAACCAGACCATAAGCACATCATAGGAACCAGATGGAGTGATCACAAGGAACAAAGCAAGGCTAGTAGCTAAGGGCTATAATCAAGAAGAGGGAATAGATTTTGATGAAACCTAAGCCCCTGTAGCTAGGTTAGAAGCCATTAGGATCTTACTTGCTTATGCTTGTATAATGGACTTCAAGCTTTATCAAATGGATGTAAAAAGTGCCTTTCTCAATGGTGATATCCAAGAGGAAGTTTTTGTTAACCAAACACCTGGTTTTGAAAATCCTAATTTTCCTAATCCTGTTTACAAGCTAACAAAAGCCCTCTATGGGTTGAAACAAGCTCCAAGAGCTTGGTATGAGAAGCTTAGCAATTTCCTCATTGAACAAAACTTTTTAAGAGGAAATGTTGACCAGACACTTTTTATAAAGACAAATGGAAATGACATCTTGCTGGTCCAAGTTTATGTTGATGACATAATCTTTGGATCTACAAACAATAAGTTGTGCAAAGATTTTGAAAAGTTAATGAAAGGTAAATTTGAAATGTCAATGATGGGTGAACTATCTTATTTCTTGGGATTTCAAATTAACCAAAGCAAGCAAGGCATTTTCATTAGTCAAACTAAATACTGCAATGATTTGATAAAGAAATTCAGTTTTGATAACCTTAAGTCCATTGATACTCCTATGAGTCAAGGAAACCACTTGGATAGGGATGAGAAGGGTAAACAGTAGATGTTACAAGGTTTAGGGGTATGATAGGATCATTGCTCTATCTTACAACAAGCAGGCCTGACATCATGTTCAGTGTTTGCATGTGTGCAAGATACCAATCCAATCCCAAAGAGTCTCACCTTAGTGCAGTAAAGAGGATATTCAGATATCTAGTAGGAACTAAGAGTCTAGGCTTGTGGTATCCTAAGGAATCTACGTGTTCATTAGTCGGATATTCGGATTCAGACTTTGCTGGATGCAAACTAGATAGGAAAAGTACCTTGAGTACTTGTCACCTACTAGGAAATTCCCTTGTGTCTTGGTTTAGCAAGAAACAAACCAGCATTGCGTTGTCTACAGCTGAAGCTGAATACATTGCAGTTGGAAGTTGTTGTGCTCAGATCCTTTGGATGAAACAACACCTATCTGATTTTGGTGTTGACTTAGGGACTGTGCCTATCATGTGTGACAACACAAGTGCAATTAGTATCACTAAGAATCAAGTGATGCATTCTAGAACCAAGCACATTGAGATAAGGCATCACTTCTTAAGGGACAAATTTCAAAATGGGAACATAAAGCTTGAGTATGTCAATACAACTGATCAGTTGGCTGCCATATCCACCAAATTTTTAACCAAGGAAAGCTTCCATCACATTAGAATGAAACTGGGAATAATTGATCAGAATGAAATCTGATTCATATGCAAAATCGATTGAAAAATCGATTATCCTGTGGATAAATAGGAAATGTGCTTTATGAAATCGTTTGCAAAATCGATTGATGCTGCACATTGTCTAATTTGTTGGATTAGACAACTCGATAATCGATTGATGAATCGATTTACTAAACCCAGGTTTCTGCATATGATAGATTATTCCCCAATCCAATCGACTTGGAAAGCGATTGCTTTAGTTTAAATAATCGATTGGGAAATCGATTATTTTAGTCCCAGACGTCAACAATGAGACATTATTTCAGATCCAGCCAGAGCGTCGATTTGGAAATCGATGTGTTGAGTTTTTCACTTTTAATAAATCGATTTGGGAATCGCTGCTGAGATTGAGAAGTTCCTGAACTGATATGGAAATTTCTAACCTGGTATGTACAATCGATTTGGACTGCGATTGAGTAAATAAAGGCAATCGATTTGGGAATCGATTCACAAATTGACCGTTGCCAGTTTTTACTAGCCGTTGGGAGATAATTATGACCCCAATC
This sequence comes from Cicer bijugum, assembly GCA_037974875.1. Lineage (NCBI taxonomy): Eukaryota > Viridiplantae > Streptophyta > Magnoliopsida > Fabales > Fabaceae > Cicer > Cicer bijugum. Next base: position 5,855,061 of record JBBPBT010000487.1, read on the forward strand.
GATTTATGTTCCCAATCAATGGTAACATAATCGATTGACCAATCGATTGATGTGTTCTGAAACTATAAAAGGAACAGTTTCCAATCGACTTTTGTCATCTCTTCCAAGCCCTAAATCAATTATGTCTCAAAATTTCCAGTTTTTTCTCACATCTTCTCTGCTGTTACTCATCTTCTTCATCTTCCAAACTATCCTTAATATTCTTCTCCATTCATTTACACATTGAAAAGGCTCGAGTTAAGCAAACCCAGCCCATAACACCACCACTTTCAGTATCTTCTTCATCTAGTGGGCGAACTCCTTCCCCACCTCCAACTATTTCCAAAAGAGGTTCAGTACCAACCCATAAAATTCTTGCTCAAGATAAAGGAAAAGCCATCGCAGTTGATCAAGGGAAATCTAAGAAGAGAAAGGAGCCTCCTTTTGAAAAACTCTTGTCAGATGATATGAAGGAGATTTCTCAGAAAAAGAAGAAAACAGTTTCTTCTCTTGCTCCAAAGAAAACTTCTTCCACCAAGGATAAAGCTACAGAATCTGCAATCCTTTCTAACTTTCAAAAACGAAAAATCCTTGAGGCTAAGGCTCTGGATTTTACCTACTTTGATTCAGATGGTTTTACCTTTCAAAACCATTTGAGATTTCATGGTCTTGAAAATTTTCTCTCCTCCACACTTGACACCTATCCAAAGTTGATCAGGGAATTCTACTCCACCTTCAAACTTACTGATAATGGCTTCAAAGCTGAAGTCAAGGGCAAAAGGATCTCTATGTCCTTTGAAGATTTTTCAGAGTTGTCAGGACTGCCCTTCCATGGGAATTCAGTTGATGGTAGTTCTGAAGCTGAAGTTGCAGATCAAGGTTGGGAAGCTTCGTTTGATCATCACACTACTGTACAGGACCTGATGGTTGATGGGTTCGTGGAAACTATTTCACTCCCAATTGGTCAAATGAAGGTCCATCATCAAATGCTGATGTATACCTTGACCCGGATGCTCGTCCCCAGATCCGGAAACCATGCCGTGGTCCAGTAGCTGGACTTGATTCTATTGTGGGGGCTGTCCAAGGAGCTCAAGATGAGCTGGACTTGGATTGTGCTTAGGCACATGTTGGAGGCAGCATAGGGAAAGCTGGTACTTCCCTACCCACAATTGATTACAAAGATTGAGACATTTCAAAGTGTCATTAGTCAATGAAGAATCTTCTAAAATTACTCTCTTCTTTGGAGAAACAATTGTCAATCAGATGCAATTAAAGAGAGTGCACGACATCTGGATTCGACCGCAGACGACTACCGAACCAGCCCAGTCGAGTACACAACAAGATGTTGAGCCAGTAGCAGCCCCTCCTGAATACTTAGCAAAGATGCTAGAATTCATGGAAGCTCAGCTAGCTCACAACGAGAAGATGCAAGCCTCAAATGCTCGAATCGAAGCCACTTTGAAGACACTCAAGGCATCCTTAACCTTAGTTGTTCAGGATGTTGATGCAATTCAAGTACATTTGGGACTCAATCTTTCTTTTGTAGATGTTGCAGACATTGGCAGGCAAGCAACAGAGGACCAAAATCCCACTCTCCTAAATAGTTATGAACCTCACGTTGAGGAGACACCTGCTGAGGGTAATACAGCGGTCTCTACCTATCTCTTAGGTAATAGTGAGGAACAACCTAGTTTAGGAGTTTAGGTTTTTAGATTCTTTTTTGTGTTGTTCTTGTACTATTTTTTGTTTGCTCTGTGTACAATTCTATGAACTGAATGAAAATGAGCATGTTTTTTGTTCCATGATCCGTTGCCATAATCTGTTTCATCTGCATTTTTTTTGCTCTAATTTCCTGGTATTTGTATGCTCTAATACCATAAAGAGTACCCTTTTTAACAACGCTATTTTCTACTAATATGCTACAATTTACTATTTTCTGAAGCTTAATTCCCCAATGCTCATGTTTACTAACATAGGGGGGGAAATTTTTGCTAATCTGCTATAATCTGCATTTGTTGATGCTCTCTCTCCCTTCAAATCCTTTTTGCTTAACTGACAAAGGGGGAGAGAATTTATAACTTGTGTTAACTTGTGTTACATTTTGTGTGCATATTGCTACTCTGATATATTGATGAAAAGTGCTCTGCTCTGATAATAGTGATATATTGCTCTGATAGCTCTGATATCACATTGCTCTGATAGCTCTGATAATAGTGATATTGGTAGCTCCGATATTGGTACTCTTGATCTGATATTATGATCTGACACTGGCACTTATACTATTATGATAATTTTTGATCATGATAACTCATAAGTGCTCTAGTACTACATGTAGTGCTAAATTTTTTTTTCTTTCGTTGTTGTTAAGCTCTTGCCCTGATACCAAATTGTAAACAGCATGCTATGATAATAGATAATGTGTTGCTATGTTACTTACTTGTACCATGACTGCTTAAATTTAAGGGGAGCTTATTTTTTTGATAATTGTAATGTTATATCCTGAAATGTACTACTCAAGTTAAAATTGTATGTTTGTCACTTATGCAAAAGGGGGGAGATTGTTGGACTTAAGTCCCCTTAATCATAGTTTTGACATAATTAACAAACATACAATGCTCATACATCACATGATAAATCTAACATTTTGACTGAGTAAGATTTCAGGAACAACAACTCAACCCTACACACTTGAGACAATAGCTTGGAACTCAAGGAATCAACAAAGTTGGATTATTCACTGAGCAAATCGATTAGGAAATCGATTGTGTAAAAGGGTTGTTTGAAAATGTTTAGTCTGTGATTAGACTAATCGATTAGGCAATCGACTGGCACCATCTTTGTTAAAAATTGTGCAAGTCAGAGGCAAGCCATTTTGCAGGCTAATCGATTAGGCAATCGACTAGCACCATCTTTGTTAAAAATTGTGCAAGTTAGAGACAAGCCATTTAGCAGGCTAATCGACTGGCAAATCGATTGCTCCAATCACAAGACTAAAACTGTTTGTAAACATCGATTGACAAATCGATTGTGCAAGTCACAGGGCCAAGCCATTCAATTATCTAATCGATTGGCAAATCGATTTCTTAAATGAGATTTTAAAAGGAACTTGGTCTGTGACAAACACAATCGTTTGGACAATCCATTGTGACAATTACTTTTTTACAAGTTTGGTATCAATCGACTAGGTAATCGATTGAAATGAACCATGTGGTAAAGTCATTCTTTCAGAAACATAGCACCTAATCGATTGGCACACAGATTTATTTGAAATAAGCTAAATCCCTGATTTGAACCAAATCGATTGGCAAATCGATTGGAAGAAAATTTTGAGTTACAGGGAACACTCAGAATATGGCCAAATCGATTATGTGACTTAATGAATCGCTTGCTTGAATTAATGAATCGATTGAGCAATCGATTGTTTTGATCTCGTTCTTGGAACAAAACATATTTAATCGATTAGGCAATCGAATCCATTATGAACTACACTTAATTTTTTGAAAGATGCTTTAAAATAATTGATTAGGTAATCGATTAGTTTATGTAGTTTCAAGATTCAAGAGAAACAAGACTCGCGATAATTGATTGGGAAATCGATTGAGCCCTTCTATTACTTTAATAAATCGATTGGTTAATCGATTTGTCTGTTGTTTTTCAGAAACTATATAAATTGTCTTCAATCAATTTCTCTCAGAATGATTCACATAACAGTCATAACATACAGAACCATTGTAACACTTTTGGATAACACTTTTTCAGACCCAGAACCAACGATTATTGATGATCAATAGAGAGCTGAAAAAGACTTCTTGAGAGAAAAAGAAAGAGATCTCACAAACACTCATATTGGAGAATAACTTCTTTTGTGAGATTGATTGCAAGGGATTGAAGACAAATTCGGTAATTCATTTTGTATTTTTCTATAACAAATATTCTGTAAACAAAGAACCGAGAAAATCCAGCAGTGAAGCTGGTAGTTATCTTCGTTGTTGAGAGGGCTCATCAAGAAGAAACTTTGCTGTGATCTTGGAAGAGTTCGGAGAAGAACTCTGGGATACCGTGGTTGTGAAAGATAGAATAGGGAGAGTGTTTTAAGATTGATAGGCAGGGAGTGCTGGAACATCTGTAAAACGAATCTACAAGATTCTATTGGAAAAGGTTAAGATCGGTTTGATCTTAGGACTAGACGTAGGCCATCACAAGGCGGCTAAACCAGTATAAAAATCTCGGTGCACTTCTTTCTATCCCTTACTCTTATTTTAATCTTGCATTGTATGATAGTTTGATTAATCTTGATTGCATGCGTTAGCTATAATTCTGGATTGATTGACATTGCTTGAAGTGTTATTTTGGCATGTTTGTATCTTGATCAATCTGTTAAACAATTACTATATCCGCTGCACTAGTTATATGATTTTACATATAATTGTGAACCTTCGCCTAGAATCAATTCCTTGGGACTGTGTTTGATTACTGTTTAATAAAATTGCATTTTGTTAAACTGCTTTGTAAGTTTGGAAATTTGATATTGTCTGTCATACGCGCTTACCAGAAATTCTGAGGCAATTTTTTTCATCACGGATCACCTTTGCGACATAATACAACCATTTGGGTTACCCAAATATGGTTGATGGGAAAAGCTTTTCCTTATAAAGGAAATGGATATCAATAAGTTTTTCCATAGTAAAAAGGATAATGAAGACCAAAAGCTTTTCCTTATAAAGGAAATATATATCAATAAGTTTTTACTTAATTGAAAAGGAAATTTATAAAGGAAATGGATATCAAAATGCTTTTCCTTAATTAAGAAGGAAATGAAAACCATAAAGTTTTTCTAAATCAAGAAAAGAAAAAGTTTATATTTTTATACTTAAAGAAAAGAACAAATTTTAAATATTTTGCTAATGGCTAATAAAGTATTACATAATAATGTTAAGTTTTCATTGTTTTTTAGAAAATTATTTCAAACTGTCCCTCCCCTTTTTAAAAGCTCATTGAAATTATTATTTCACCCTCTGTTTTCTTAAATATTATAGTAGATAAGAAAAACTAATGGTTGGATTCTAGGAACATGATGACTTTATTTTTAGAATGTATTTTGACTTAAGAGATGTATAATTCCGATGTACAAGAGGATAATTCCTTAGACTTTAATAATTGCTAATGTTGTTGTTAGACATAAGTCCATTTTTGATATTATTAACAAACATACATTATGTGACAAATCTAACATTTTAAACTGAGTAAAATTTCAGGAATCACAACTCAACACTACAAACTTGAGACAATTGCTTGGAGCTCAAGGAATCAACAAAAGTCAGAAAATTGACTTAGCAAATCGATTTGCAAAATCGATTTTGTAATAGGTTTTTTCAAATTGTAAAGTCTGTGATTAGGAAATCGATTGGACAAATCGATTTGCACAATTATTGAAATTAAAGTGTGCAAGTCAGTAGCATGCCGTTTTGTAGGCTAATCGATTTGACAAATCGATTGTCCCAATCACATGTTCACTCTGTGTGTTTAAATTGATTGACACAATGGACTGTGAGATTTCTAGAGCCAAGTCATGTGTTGACAAATCGATTAGGCAAATCGATTTCATAAAATAATTTTGAAAATGAACTTGGCCTGAGACAAACACAATCGATTGGCACAATCCATTGAACCATTTCTTTCATTACTAGTTTGGCATCAATCAACTTGGTAAATCGATTGGATGAACCAACTGATAAACTGTTCTTCAGACAAATTTCCATAATCGATTAGGCACATCGATTAACATGATTTAAGCTAACTCTCTATGATATGGCCATATCGATTAGGCAAATCGATTTGTTAAAACCACTGAGTTCAAGTGATCAGTGAAATCGATTGGCACAATCGATTGGAACAAAAGTTTTAGTAACTGAGAAGACTTAGAATATGGCCAAATCGATTATGTAAATGTTTGAATCGACTGAGTAAATCGATTGTTTTGATCTCGTTGTTGGAACGAAACATCACAAATCGATTATGCAAATCGATTCAAACATGAACTGATTTAAATTCTCGAGAATACTTTAAAATAATCAATTGGGTAAATCGATTAGTTTATGCAGTTTCAAGATTCAAGAAAAACAAGATTCGCGAAATCGATTTGGTAAATCGATTAGCATGCTTTTTAACTTTAATGAATCGATTGGGCAAATCGATTCATGTGTTGTTTTGCCTGAAACTATATAAACTGTTTTCTAGTTTTTCTTCTCATTAATTCATAATATTGATGATTCATAATATTCACAACAATTCACATTGACTCTGATAGAACTTTCTGATATCACTTTCTCTCATCGAAATTACATTGTGCATTGCTTTTTCAGACTTGAACCTTTATCATTCATGATCAACAAAGGCTGAAAAAGATTGCAAAGAGAAAGACCTTTTGAGAAGAATACAACAAAACAAACTCTGTACATTTTCTGTTATACAACATCTGTAAACGAATTCTGTAATATCAAATAACATTGCGAAATCCTGGTGGTGATCTTTTGTGATTGAGGGATCTCATTAAGAAGACACTGTACTGAAATCTTGGAAGAGTTTATGGGATTTAAACTCTGGGATTCAGGGAGATAAGAATAGAATAGAGAGGATAGTTTAAGATTGATAGGCGAGGAGCTGGAACATCTGTAAACCGATTCTGCTACATTCTATTGGAAAGGCTAAGATCGGAGTTGATCTTAGGACTGGATGTAGGCTACCTTACAGGTGGCTGAACCAGTATAAAAATTACTGTGTACTTTTTCCTTCCCTTATCTTTTTTAATTCTGCATTGATTACTTGATTGATATTGACAATATGCTATGATAAAATTCTGTGTTAATTGATATTACATGAATTGTTATTCTTGGCATGCTTGTATATGAATCTTTATGTTAAATCATAACGTGTGTCTACTACATCCTATTAGCCAATTATCGTTCTTGTTTATCTCACTGTAGGATTGATTGTTTTGGGACCTTAGTATATCTTTTGTTTGATAAATTTTCAATTTAGTAAACTGTTTAGCACTTTGTTAGAATAGGCATTATTCTTTCATATATTCTGCTAAATCTGAGGCCATATCCCCTTTCAGTTGTAACTTTAATCTACTTTGTACACTAAAAAGTACTTGTAAAGAATGTGTTTTGTATAGTTAAAAGTCATTTAGGTGATTATACTTATGATGTTTAAAATTGATTGCCTTTGTTTATTAAAATGTATTAATTTATTACCATATTCCAGACAAATGGTGATAGGTTTTACATTTTCTAAAGATTTGAATTATGGAATTTTGATTTATGGGGTCAAATTATTATTTTCATTATCTAAGTTTGGAAATATGTACTTTCAATTATTTGTTATTATTTGATTTAAAATCTTTGACTAAATTGCAGTTTATGCCTCTCTATTATTACCAATTTAGGAAAAAAATTATAGGGAGACACCAAAACTGTCGACTTTTAAAATAGAGACCAATTTCATGAATCAATTAAATAGGGAGACTAAAATTGCAATTAAGCCAAAAGCTTTTTAAGAAAATGGTAAAATCATCTTTTTTTATGGATAATAGTAGCTATTGGTCGTGTGTTATTTATGCAATAGGAAAACTTAACTTTTTTAATTTTGGGTTTTGACTTTTGAAATAATTAATTTACACTAATTTTTATTGTTTGTTTAACACTAGTGTTTTTTTTTTTTTTTTCAAAATTGTGTAACTAGTTAAGTTGTTATATGTTTTACACCTTGTGAGGTGAAACTTTAGCCAATCTCTCAACTCTAAGTAGTATTAGTTGGTTTAACAATAAAAGTGTGTGGTAAATAACTTTGTGAAGGTATAGACTTAGCATAGCGAAGCTAGATGATCACGGTTGAGATTTTTGTTAGGAAGTAAAACTACTATGGTAAGGATTTTCTCATACAACTTCTAATTAAGCCATTGGTTAGATGTTAGGAAATGCATAATGCGAGTATTGTCGTTTTGAAAGGAAATAAATGTAAACTAATGAATTTTTTTTTTATACAAAAGAGGGCCAAATGCTCAACAAGTAATTAAAAAACTAGTGAGACATTCTAAGACATGCTAGCCCCAAAAGTATCATTAAAAAGAAAACTATGGGGCTCATTTGGAAGAGTCTCCACAATAGTATTATTCAACAAATCTAGACATAGACTAAAGTTAACAAACCAATCAGCATAAGGATTGCCCTCCCTCCGCGTATGCTGAAACTAGATATAGCAATCCAAATCCAAAAGATTGTGAATACACCAAACCAACATTGAATCACCCCGCTAAACTTTTAGTTATCTATAACCATATCGATAAAAAATTTGGAGTAACTTTCCATAATGAATGGCGGAACACTATTTTCAAGCCATATCCAAACTAGGTACATGCCCCATAATTCTACATGAAGGATGTCACACACACCAATCCTCCTAATACAACCTTTTATCCATCTCCCATCAAAGTTGCGAAAAAGACTGCTACAACATGAAGACTCTCCACCTCCTTTGCAAGCACCATCACTATTAAGCTTTATCCAACCTACCTACTGGTGGTTTATTCCAGCCAATGTAGATTGTCTATTTTCTCTGAAGATTTTGATGAAGCAGTTGAGTTAAATACAAGTTGATCCCTTTAGAAAAATTTTGGATTACCAAAATCAGGTTATTTGGTTGTTGAAAATCATCTTAAAAAATAGATTTTTATCTCTATGTCCCCAAGAACCAACAAGTGGTCATAAAATTTGTCTTCTAGTTCTCAAGCGAAGCTCCAATTTCGAGCTTTTTTATGTTATTAAAAATATAATACCAGCAATCAAAGGTAAAGGAATCAACAATAAAGTAGATGGAGGCAAACTGAGCGATACTTGAGTAGCTTAGACAGAATCTCGAAGCCCATTGATGATTGTTTCATCTCTTTTAACACATCTAGCACATTGCGATGATATGCCCATACCACACGAGTTTTGATGTTAACAAAAGTATTTTATGAGAATAATATATTTAGCTTCAAAGAGTATGAAAGAAGATTCATGTTTTTGAAGAAAATCTAAAATTAGATTTGATTCAAAATTATAATTGATGAAAATATAAAATAAGATTTGATTCAAATTTATAATTGAAGAAAATCTTTACCAAGTTGAAAAGAAAATACAATCAAGATTTGAAGAATATTTGAAGATTTGATCAACATTTGAAGAAAATTTAATTAAGATTTGATCATGATTTGATCAAGATTTGAAGAAGATTTGGTTAAGATTTGAAGAATATTTAATTAAGATTTGAAGAAGATTTATCTAAAAAAAATATGAAAAAAATAAATCTAAAGAATTTACAATCTCAATATACACAAAATAGGAACATAATTAATTTGGAGAATTTTCAAACTCAATCTGAACAAGATACAATTTAGAATTAAACAAGAACTAAATTAAAGCCCAAATTTTAACTATAAATAGATACTCAAGACTGAAGAAAAAAATGATCGAAAAGCATAAAAGAGTAGAAGAGCTCAAGCTCAAAGTTCTCAAATTATCTTATAGTTCAAAGAGAGAAATACATGTTCAAGTTAGAAATATTTTATGAGTGTTTTTTTCTTAGAGTGTGAGAGTTATTTTTATTATCAACTTTGTTAGAAGAACCGACTCAAGTTCAAATCTTTTTTATCCAACCCTATAGTGGTTTAGTTCATTCTTTAATCTGGGGTTGTCAGGAGAAAAAATGACTTGTAGTGTTAAGGTGGTTAGTTCCTTCTTCATTATGGGGCTGTTAGGTTGTTTGTGGAAGACTTGACTTGTAGGGTCTAGGTGATTTGTTCCTCAAAAGTCTGTGGTTGTCATACTATTTGGAAATACTAACTTGGAGGGTCAGATGTTTTGTAATTCAGGATATTTGCATTAGTGGATTAAATCCTTCTGAATGAAGGGACTAATATAACTAAGTAAGTGGTGAACAAAAAAAAATATGTTTCAAATTATTTATGCTTTCATTGTTTCCTGCTTCTGAATCCGGTTGCTTCTTATCTTAGTAATTCATAAAAACCAACTCATCTTCATCAAATTAGTAAAAAGTTATCAACTTTGTCAAACAAAATTCAGTCCCCTTTTTTGTGTCTGCTCCTTCAAGGTCGCCAATCAAATGAAATACTGAATATGATGTGGTGTTTTCTAGTCCCATAAGGACTTCCATTCTCCCGTTTGGGCCCACATATCCCTATGTTGCAACCTATAAGTACTCTAAATTGTAAACTGGGAGTATTAGAGCCTTCTTTACCCTTAGTATCAAGTCCATCTGCATCATTGGGTGATGGTAAGGCAAGCACCTAATTTATAGCGTTAGGAAATAAACTATCCTGCAGGAAACTCATGTCCCAATTTCCTTCTAGATTCAACGCATCGATCATAGAAATAGTGGTATTAATGAAGCATTAGGATGCTGAATTAGGGAGCTCCCTCCATTAGACATCCATTTTTCAAGCAAAAAATTAGCCTGCCTACCGTTCCTTATTTGCCAAATAAAATGGCATTGGAAATTATTCCAAACTCCCACCAAAGATTTCCAGAAAGGAGAGTCAAAAGGCTACGAGCTCCACGAAACCAAGGGACCATTATGTCTACCATACTTGCTATGAAGGACTTTGCACCAAATCTCATATAGCTTATTGATAAGATTCCACATCATCTTCATAAGGAAAGCTACATTCATATGATGCGGTATCTTAAATCCTAGATCACTGTAAGACTTCGACTGGCAGCACATCCCAAATCACTAGATGCACTTTTCGCTCTTGCTCGGTGTCCCCCAATAGGAAGCCACACTGAGTTTTCTCAATCTAATCAGAAATAGCCTTGGAAATCTTTGCATACTACATGTTGTAATACAAAATAGAACTAATAACCGACTTAGAGAGAGTAATTCCAGGTGATTTTGTAAGGATATGACATACATTGGTGAATTACTTGAATAAGCTTAGGTTGAAACTTACGATCTTTAAATCAATGCTCAATGAAGTTTCAATTAAGATGATCCTAAGCTTTATGGAGATCAATCTTGACGGACACAAGCCTCATTTTCTATTTATAAGAATAAAGTGAAATAAAATTATCTATAGAAGGGGTGGTGTATCCCAAAATCGAACTATTCCTTCTCTTCTAAGGGTTGTAATCCAAAAGGATATTAAGACATAAGAGGAATATTTCCCCCACATTGAATTTACATATAATAAGGTTGTTCATAACACCACTCGTTGTTCTCACTTTGAAATTATTTATGTTTTTAACCATTTCACTCGTCTTGATTTAATATCTTTTCCAAGTAGTTCTTGTTATGTTCGTGTTTTTCCAAGAAAAAAAATAAAAAAAATAAAAGAAAAATTATAATAATAATAATTAATTAATAATAATAAATAAAAATAAAATAACCTCACTCATTCTCTCTCTTTCCATCTCACTCCCTCATTTTCCCATTTCATTTCTCTCTCCTTCTCCTTCTTCCTCTCGGCCATCTCCCCACTTCCCCCATTTTAAATTTTTTCTTTTCTTTCTTCTCCTTCTTCTCACTTAAAGCCAAGCTAGTCTACTTAAATTTAAACTCATAGGAAGGATATACAAGTGCTTTGGTGAAATTTTGGATTAGGGTTTGCCCTTTAAAGAAGGAGAAGGGTACCCATCACATGAGAGTTGTTGATTGAAACTCTTTGAGGTAATTGCACAACTCTAATCATAGTGTGAATTTATAGAAAAAGGTAGATTTGAGTAAAAATATTATTTGTTGTGCTTAGAGTATATTTAAATGATTTTTAGGCTTTCCTAGAGCTAGTTAAACTTTAGAATAATTTTTCTGAAGTCTTGGAAATATTCTTGATGCTCAGATTTTTCCGCTGAGATCCTACCGGCTACTTTAAGAGATGTTGACGACGATCATCGTCATATATTTTTATACTGCTATTACTATGATTTTACTTGTTTTCTATATTAAAGTATTTCTTAAAAATTTTGGGAAACACAACCTTTGAATTTTTATCTCAATTTTGTCAATTATTTGATTTAATGGTCATTGTTATATAATATGTTATTATGTTGATTTACGTATGAGCTACAATATTTAAATCTTGAATTGTTACGCGATTAAGTATGTTTTTCATGATTTACGATGAAATGATTTTTAATACGTGTTTTGAGAAATCGGTGTTATAATTATTAAATCGTTAACTGCGTTAGGTGCACCTAGTTACCACGTGTTGATTAGGGAAAGTTAACCGTTAGATGGAGCCGCCCCTACGAGAGAGGTCATCCATAGGAGGAGAGGGCTATCAACGAGTTGTAAGCTTTCTAATTGATACGTGATGAAGCGTTGCGGAATTGAGAGGAGAGGGCCATCCATTAGATGGAGCCGCCCCTAAGGGAAAGGCCACTCTTAGGAGGAAAGGGCTATCAATGAGATAAAGCCGCCTCTTGATTCTAAAAATTTGTATTGTTACTTGTTTGATTTTTATGATGATTTTAAGATTTGTTCTTTTTGATTTCGTTTCGTTATTCATTGGATTTTTAATAATTTTGTCAAGCGATTAAACAGTTATTCGTGCCTTTTGTGTTTCCCTTCCAATTGATGGTGGTTGTTGTCTCCTCACTAAGTCTTTGTGACTTACCCGTTATGTTGCTTATTTTTTTTTCAAATTCGCAAGCAGCTGAGTTGGAATCAATTATTTGATTCAAGTCTCAACATACATCCTTTTTGCTAGGCCTCTTTGATCGAGGACCATTTTTGTAACAGTTGTTGAGTCTATGTAATTTGCAGCTATTTTGGAGTTTAGAAAGTCTATTTAGTTTGTTGGAAAGTGCATTAAGAAACTTGATTATGTTATTTGAATTGTGACTGGATTCAGAATTTGACAGGGATTTCATAAATTTGGAAATGTTGAATTTACAGAGGAGACTCTGTTGAAATTTCGAGTAAAAATATATGTATTTTTTTTGAAATGGTTAGAGAACGGTTTATTTATTTAATTGTTAAGTTAATTGATAGGCTTGCCAGGCTAGAAGTATAGCTTGTGCGCTGGTCACGACATTTAAATTTCGGGTCATGACAGTTCTATTCTAATTTAGAAGGATGAGAACCCTAAGGATAAATATGTTCGAAAGTTACATGAGAAGGTAAAGACACAAATTGAAAAGAAAGTGCATAGCTATGTGAGACAAGCTAATAACGGAAGGAGAAACGTTGGGTTTGAACTAGGTGATTGGGTTTGGGGTTCATTTAAGGAAGGAAATATTTATCTCTCAAAGAAAATCTAAGTTTCAACCACGGTGAGATAGACCTGTTCATGTGTTGTCCAAAATGAATGATAATGCCTACAAAATAGACCTTCCAGGTGAGTATGGTGTTAGTCCAAAATGTGGCTGATTTGTCTTCCCACGATGCAGGTGAAGAAGATTTCAACTTGATGGAAAATTCAGTTAAAAAATGAGGGAACGTTGAGGACATAGAAAACATAACCAAGGAAGGAAGCATACATGATATTCAAGGTATTCGAACTCCAATGACAAGGGCAAGTTCATAAAGGCAAATGATGCTCTAAATAACTTTATAGTCACTGTATTTGAAGCAAGCCCAACTCATGAAGAATTGAAGCCCAAGGTAGTAAATTGCTTAATCTAAATTGAAAAAAATTAAGGAATAAAGGTTGGATCTATGTGTTATCAAATTTTAGTATTAGTTTAAATTAATGTAGTAGACTGGATTAGTATGAAAATTTAGGTATAATTGTAAACACTTGAGTTCGGTCAAATTTAGAGAATTTGTAAGGGGCTGCCGCTATACAAGGAAAACCCATAACTTATGCAAAATGGATTTTGAACATAGTTATTTTGTGAGGCTTTTCTCTCTAGGGTTTTCGAAATAATTACTTTTAAACTTATGAAAGTTGGTGATCCTTGTGGCGTTCTTTTCGGCTTATTAATCCTTAGGTTATAGCGCCATTCTATTCTTGGTTCATTTGTTGAATTATTGAATTATGATCCCCAATTTCCTTTACATGAAATCTGAATGGACAAATTTTACCAACTTCCGTGTTTAATAACTTGCACTCTTATCTCACATTTTACATAGTCTTTTTCGATGATTCAACAACCTAATTTGCGTTTCAGAATATCTTCTTTCACCTTGTATTCAAATCACATGATTCTGACTTTCGTAGTTTTTGGTTATCGCATTCGCCAACCGAAAACAATCTTTAAAGTGATTTGCGACAAAGATGAACATATCATATTACAAAGAGAAATAGGCCTGCATTTATAAACAAACTCCAATTAATCAATTTTAGGAATCATAATGATAAACCTATTTTTGTAGGATTTTAAGAGGGTATTTACCTGGTCTATATTTTATCTTATTTTATACTTTTGATTTCAACTTGTTTTTATTTATTTATTTATCATATTTGTAGAATTGATCATGAGATGAGATGATAAAATAATTCAAATTTGTCAAATCTATTATATGAGTACAAAAGGAAACAAAATGTACACTTCAAAGTAGGATGTACACTTCAAAGATTGAATTTAATGATAACAAAATATTTCCAAAAAAAGGGGCAAGTTATTGCATAAAATAGAATGTTCTTGCTATCATAAGGTGGAAAAATAAGATACCGAAGAAGGACCAGCACACCACTAATATAATCGGTCGAGTAGAAAAAAATTAGAGACAGAGAAAATAAAGAGAAACACTTTGGAAACTTAGGAGTGCTTGGAGCTGAAGTAAATGTTCTCAAATTTTGGAGAAAAAAATTATACTAGAACTAGAGGTATTGATATTACAAGTGAAACCAATACCCTAGATTTACTTTCCATTACTTGAAAGTGGTGTTATTATATACTCTCGTTTTAATTTTTCTGCTATATTACATTTTTGTTATCGTGAATCAACAGTAATTTTCATTAGTCTAAATAATATAAAATTTTAATTAACTTGGTAGTTGTTAAATTAATCAATGCGGATACGGTAATCTTATTTACTACTACTTGGCAAACTCGTATTCTTGTAGAATTTTGTGCAACAAGTTTTTGACGCCGTTGTTGGAAATTAATTTTGCAATATTAAGAGTAAAAATATTTTTACTACTTTTTATATTTTTTATAGTTTAATTTTAATTATTTTATTCAAAAACAAAAAAATAAATGTGTTTATTTTAACTTTCGTTATTACTATTAGTAATATATTTAACTTTCTTTGTTATTATTATTATTATCATTTTAATTTTGTTTTGCACTTTAGTTTATTAAAAAGCAAAAAAATTATTTATTTCTTTTTGCATGTTCACTCACTCTCAGAAGTCTATTTTGCTTTTTGATCCATAAATGGAACGAACTACTCGTATGTGAAGAGGACAAATAAGAACAATGTGGGCTGGAGTAACAAGAACTTTGGAGGATTATTTCACTATGACAGTAGATTTTATTGACAACATAGCTAACCCCCCTATGGAGGAAAACAATTTCGACCTTAAGCCAAACTTGATATCTATGGTTGATCATAGCATCGGGGTCATGTTTCTAGATTTTTAGTTTGGTATTTTAAAAGCTCTTTATAGCTTAGAATAATTTTTTAGCTTATTTCTAAAATTTGGATCGAAATTGAATTATAATTTCATTATTTGCATTTTGACACTTGCTCGCTCTATAGGCCATAACTTGAGCCGTGAATATCGGATTGACGCATACGAGCAGACGTTGGAAAGCTAAAAATCAGAGCTGCAAATTTTGTGTTGGAATAAAAGCCCAATGACGAACTTTACTAGGCCTAAATTGTAGATTTCATAATCTGGACTTATGTAATAATTCTAAATAGTGGACCACTTATTTTTAAACCCTAAAGCCGAAAATCGAGTACTATATATTGGGAGTTTTCTTTCTTTTCGAGGGGATGAAGTTTTAGGGTTCAGACTAATACAAGAAATAAACACTTTTTATTTTAATTTCATGGAAGGCTATTTTTATAAAATTATTCCACAAGTTCAGAGTTTCATCAACACCTTGAGATTCAGGTTACACTGTCAATTTCGCTTCATAATTCTATCTCTATTTTTTTGATTATATTTATATTCTAATTTCTTAAATTGAATTTGAATAGGATCAATTAAATTCATGTGGCAGAATTTGGTTTCGATTTCTAATTTAATTAAATTATAATTTTGCAAAGCTTGATCGTTAATTGTAATATTTTGAGGATTGTGATGCTTAATCCAGTCAAAGAAACCGAATTCAAATAGGATTGATTACGCTTGTTTGATCAATTCTATAGTCAAATAAGAATAGAATCACAAATTAGTAATTAAACTCATTGATAGAATTTGTGATAGGTTTGAAACTCGAATTAGCGGATTAATCGTTTGCTCATCTGTTAAAACAAAAATATAAAAAGCTCTTTTCTAATTTCAACTTTCAATTCGGTTAAGATTATTATATCAGAAGTCCTTGCGAAAATACTCAAGTTATTACCTCTATTTACATTTTATCAATTGTATTTGACCCGTGTGCGACAATGAATCAAGTTGGCGCCGTTGTCGGGGACTCTGATAACAATATTAACCGGTTTTAGAGTATTACTAACCATCCTAATTGTTTCTTGGTGTTTTGTTGCTCTATAGGTCAGATATGTTTGTTGCTAGCTAGTAGGAACGTTGCTAGTAAAAGAACCAAGTTTTTAGAGGATTGTCTCGGATTGCCCTGAAATTTTGCCACAAAATAAAAAAGAAAAATCAAGGAATAGTACTCTCGTATAAGGGACTTATTGTGGAATTCAATGCTTAAAATCCCAAATTCCTTTGTTTAGACCATTTTTTCAATTTTTTTTTTGAATTTTTCACATTCTCCAAAAATTCCAAAAACAAAATTGTGTTGCCTTTATTTGATTTTTGGAAAGGGTTGGTGGTATTTTTATATTTTTTGAATTTTATTGATAGGGTTTTCAATTTTTCACTTCAATTTTAGTGACATGGACATTGTTGGAATTTATCAGAATTGTGATTTTGCATTACATTGTTACGATGATGCACGATTGTGGCTAGTTCTACAAATCTGCATTCTCTTGAACCTGAAATAGATAAGACATTTCATTTACGTCGTAGACTTAATAGAGCTTCTAGTGCTAACGAGTCAAAGTCAGATAATGAAAGTGATAACTTGCTTCAAAATATGGCGGATGCGAACAATATAACCTTAAGACAACTTGCTGCACCTATAATGCATTGTGTATCACATGTCCTGAAGTTACTGTACCATTTGAACTTAAATCTGGTTTAATACACTTGCTTTCAAAGTTTAATGGTCTTGCAAGTGAGGATCCCCACAAACACTTGAAAGAACTCCATGTTGTGTGTTCTGCCATGGAGCTTCAAGAAGTCACAAAAGACCACATTAAGTTGAGAGGCTTCATATTTTCACACCAAGATGCTGCCAAAGACTGGTTATACTACCTCTAACCAGGTTCTGTTACAAGTTGGAATGATCTCAAGAAATTGTTTCTAGAAAAATTCTTCCTTGCCTCAAGAGCTGCTTCAATCAGAAAAGAAATATGTGGCATTAGGCAGATTGATAGGGAATCATTACATGAGTATTGGGAGAGATTCAAGAAATTAGTGTCTAGCTGTCGTCATCACCAGATTTCTAAAAAATTGCTCATCCAATATTTTTATGAAGGCTTGCTACCTATGGATAAAAGCATTTTGGATGCTGCTAATGGGTGAGTACTTGTCGATAAGACCCCATATGCGGCAAAGGCTTTGATTAAGAACATGTGCATTAATTCTCAAGAGTTTACAACTAGAAGTAATTCAATAGTGTTTACAAAGGATGTGAATGAAATTCAAGCTTCTTCCCACAAGAATTTAGAAGGCAGACTTGATGAGCGTACATCTTTAGTAAAAAATTGGCAATAGGTAAAACCCAAGCAGTGATACACAAGAAGATCCAATTGCTGATGCTCCTTAAGCATATGCAACAACTATATGCAATCCTCAAGCCAACTGTTATCTATCATCTAACAGGTACAATCATGGTTGGAGAAACCATCCCAACCTGAGAAACCAGTCAGTAGTAAATCCAAATGTTTCCAATGTCAGTGCAATTTCATTGAGGTCTGGGAAAGCTGTTGAAATACCAAAGGTACCTGAAACTTGTGTGAAAAATAACAAGGTTGCTGAGGACACCTTGATACTTGAAACTGCTGATGTCGAGCAAAATATACCACTTCCTTTTCCTCAAAAGGCAGTGAAGACTAATAAAATGGACGAGGCATATAGGGACAAGGAGATCCTAAATACATTTAGGAAGGTTGAAGTGAACATTTCCCTCATTGAAGCAATTAAACAAATTCTATGATATGCAAAATTTCTAAATGATTTTTGCACACACAAGAGAAGGTTAAAAGATAATTAAAGAGTAAACATGGGGCGAAATGTTTCATCCCTCATTCACCCGATGCCTAAGAAATGCAGAGATCCAAGAATTTTTTCCATTTCATGTACCATCGGCAATAGTCAATTTGAAAATGCTATGTTTGATTTATGAGCTTCCATTAATGTTATTCCTACATAAATTTTTAACTCTCTTGCTCTTGGACCTTTATAGAGTACAAGTGTTACCATTCAATTGGCAAATAAGATCAATGCTCGTTTTGTTGAACTTGTGGAGGATGTACTTGTTTGAGTTAATGAATTGATATTTCCTACAGATTTTTACATTCTGGACATGGAGAGAGAGGGAGGGAATAAGTCCAATAGGGCGCCTCTCATCTTAGGCATACCATTCTTGAAAACTGCTAGAACAAAAAGTGATGTGCATGCTGGAACTCTATCCATGGAATTTGGTGATAGCATTGGATAATTTAACATCTTTGATGCTATGAAAGACCCCATGTTAGAGCATTCTATTTTTCAAATTGAATTGCTTGCTGATTTGGTTGATGAAACTTACCCCGGCACGTTTGCTACTGAATTTCCTTCATTGTTTGGTTTTGGTGATACTTGTCCTTTTGAATTATGTATGGATACTCAATTATGCTATGTGTGTGCTGAGATCGAAGTTGCTTTGCAGGTTGATCATTGTGCTGATATTGATATTTATACTGACATAATTGATTTTGCAGACTTAGCTTCGATCACTAGTGTTGTACCCTCCATTAAACAACCACCGTCTGTAGAGCTTAAACCACTTCTTGAAAATTTGAAATATGCATATTTAGAAGGAAGTGGCTAGTTACCTATGATTATTTCAGCCAAACATGAAGATGAACAGGAAGGGAAGTTGTTGCAGATTTTGAGAAAACACAAGAAGTCAATCGGATGGACCTTGGCTAATATTCCTGGTATTATCCCATCCATGTGTATGCATAAGATACTACTGAAGGATGGGGTAAAATCTGTTTGGCAGTCCTAAAGGCGATTTAACACATTAATTCTAGATGTTGTACAACAAGAAGTGACCAAGATCTTGCAAGTAGTCATTACATACCCTATCTCTAATATTCAATGGGTGGTCCGATCCAGGTAGTCCCTAAGAAAATTGGACTCACAATGGTTAAAAAAGAAAATAATGAACTTATCCCCACACGAGTCCAGAATAATTGGAGTGTATGCATCGATAATAGGAGACCAAACCAGGCAACTAGAAAGGATCATTTTCCTTTACCATTCATTGATCATATGCTTGGATGGTTGGATGGAAAGTTACATTATTGTTTTCTTAATGGTTTTTCTTGTTATTTTCAGATCCATATTGCATTAGAGGATCAAGAAAAGACCATCGAGTATTGTACCAGACCGTGATCCAAAGTTCACATCACATTTTTGGGGAGCATTGCACAAAGCGTTGGGAACGAAACTATGATTGAGTTCAGCTTACCATCCTCAAACGGATGGACAGACTGAAAGGACGAATCAGTCCCTGGAAGATCTGTTGAGAGCATGTGTATTAGATTGAGTTCACCAACAACAATAGTTTCCACGCAAGTATTGGAATGGCACCATATGAGGCCTTATATGGGCGCAAGTGTCAAACGCCCTTGTGTTGGTATAAGGACGGTGAAAATATGATTGTCGGACCAGAGATGGTGCAATAGACTATAGCTAAGGTAAGAAAGATCAAGGAGAAAATGAAGACTTCACAGGATCTTCAGAAGAGTTATGTGGACAAGCGTCGCAGACTTTTGGAATTCGAACAGGGTGACCATGTATTTCTAAGAGTCACACCTACTACCGGAGTTGGTAGAGCATTGAAATCGAAGAAGTTGACTCCGAAATTCATTGGACCATACAAGATTTCTACACGAATTGGGCCTGTTGCTTATCGGATTGCATTGCCTCCGATACTGTCCAATATTCATGACGTGTTTCATGTGTCACAGTTGAGGAAATATCTTGCAGATCCATCTCATGTGATCGGACCAGACACAATCCAGCTAAAGGACAACCTGTCGTTCGAAGTACCACCTGTGAGGATTGATGACAAGAAGGTTAAGCGATAAAGGACCAAGGATGTTTCGTTGGTCAAGGTGAATTGGAACCCAATTACTGGAGATGCGACTTGGGAACTGGAGAGCAAGATGAGAGAACAACACCTATAGTTATTTATCGATGCATAGTTTCGAGGGCGAAACTAATTTTAGGGGGGTAGTAATGTCAGAATTTTAAAGTGTACTTTATGTATTTTAGTGTATTTTTGGTATTGAACTCGTAGGCTTTTTAGCCAAAGTTATTAATATTTTGGAGTTTATATGACCAAAAAGATATTTTGACGCTCGATTAAAATTACTCGTCGATAAATAAGTTAAATTGACTGTGGTGAATCTTTTACGAAGAATTTAATGCGCTATGGGTGAAATGGTAAATTTAATAAATATCTAGATTCGAAGATATTTGTTAAAAGTAAATAATATATATATTAAAATATATGTATATATGTTTGTGTGGGGGGAAAAGAAAGGGATTAGAAAGAAAAGAAAGAGAAATAAAAGAAAGAGAAAGAAAAAGGAAAGAAAGAAAAAGAAAGGAAAAAACCAAAGAAAGAAAGAAAGAAACGTTTCTTCCTTCTTCCTCTGCCTCGCGACCACACATTTCCCTCCATCTTTTCTTCCATTTTTGTTGCTTCTTTAAGCACTAGAATAGAAACCCAAGGCTGGGTGGGTGATAGGACAACGATTTCTCAACTTCACTCTTCCTCTTTGATTCGAAAACGAAGAAAAACGGTGTTAGGGATTTTGAAACCGTCAAACACAAACCTTCCCGTTTCATCTAGATCTAAGCCTCCTTTCAAGAAGTGATAGAAGGGAAGGTTGCTCACCTTCATGCTACGGTGCTGGTGGACCAACTTTGGAAGCAACGTTGCGAACAGAGATTTTACCGGACTTACTCACGGTACCGTAATCGAACGAAAATGCTAAAGTGAAGGTAAGGGCTCCTTCCAAAATTTTATTTTGCATTTAGGGCCTTATATGTGGTTGTGTTGAAAAGAATTTTGTTAGGGTTGGAGTATTGATATGGGAAAAATGTATCTAAGGCTTTATGGGTAAAATCTTAGAGTTAGGTTTTGGTTTTATTGATGAATGTTTCGTGGAAAATGAATTTAAATTCATTTATGTATGATTTTGAGTAAATGAAACTTATGTGTTTGAGTGGTGGATTGTGTTGATTTGTGTTCGTTGTTTTTGACGTGTTCTTAATTGATACTGATGAAATTTGATATATGTATGGTTGGATTTTGTGGAAAAATGAATTGATGCGTTTTGATGTGGATTGATAATATGTTTGAGTTGTTTTGCGTGGAATTTCAAAACCATTAAGTTAAATGAGTATTAAGAATGGGGAATCTCTTAATGTCTTGTTTACTTAATGTGTGTTTGGGAAAATCGTTTAAGTTAACTAGGCATTATGAATGGGGAATCTCTTAATGTCTTAGTTACTTAATGTTGTTTTGAAAATCGTGTAAGTTAATTGGGTATTAAGAATGGGGAATCTCTTAATGTCTTGGTTACTTAATGTTATTTTGAAAATCGTTTATAAGTTAACTGGGCGTTAAGAATGGGGAATCTCTTAATGTCTTGGTTACTTAATGTTGTTTTGAAAATCGTTTAAGTTAACTTGGCGTTAAAAATGGGGCATCTCTTAATGTTTTGGTTACTTAATGTTTGTTTTGGAAAGTCGTTTAAGTTAAATGAGAATTAAGAATGGGGAATCTCTTAATGTCTTGTTTACTTAATGTTTGTTTTTGAAAATCGTTCCAGTTAAATGAGTATTATGAATGGGGAATCTCTTAATGTCTTGTTTACTGAATGTTTTGTTGTAGAAATCGTTTAAGTTAACTGGGCATTAAGAATGGGGAATCTCTTAATGTCTTGGTTACTTAATGTTTGTTTTGAAAATCGTTTAAGTTAATTGGGTGTTAAGAATGGGGAATCACTTAATCTCTTGGTTACTTAATGTTGTTTTGAAAATCGTTTCAGTTAAATGAGTATTAAGAATGAGGAATCTCTTAATGTCTTGTTTACTGAATGTTTTGTTGTGGAAATCGTTTAAGTCAAAAGTATATTAAGAATGGGGAATCTCTTAATATGTCTGTTTGCTTAATGTTTGGTGAGAAAATCGGTTAAGTAAATTGAGTATTAAAAATGGGGAACCTTTTGATATCTGCATTTACTTAACGATCGTTGTGAATGGAGTCAGTGTATGCTCATGCATTTCATTTTGGTAAATTGTGCTGACCCGTGATAAGTGGCAAATCGGTAAAGTGTATTGACCGATGATAGGTGGTACGTTTACGATTTACTTTTTGGTAAGTTGTGCTGATCCGTGATAGGTGACACCTCGGTAAGTAGTACTTTGACCTGTGATAGGCAGTACACTTACGACTTACGCTTTTTCTTTTGGTAAATCATGCTGACCCGTGATAGGTGGCACCTCGGTAAACAGTACTGACCCGTGATAGGTGGTACGTTTACGATTTACGCTTTTTAGTAAATCATGCTGACCTGTGATACGTGGCACCTCGGTAATTGGTACATTGGCCTTCGATAGGCGATACAATTATGATTTACGGCCATTCGAGGAGGGTTTTGGTTTGGAATTCTGAGTCCATGCATTTTGGCATATACGCATTGCATTAGGGTGCTTGGCACACAAGTCGTGTTTGATTCAAATTTATGATTGTGATGATATTACTAAGTGCTATGTTTTGGAACAGATTTTGTGTAGTGTGTTTGTTTCAAGTTTATGACTGAGTGTTTGAACCTGAGATGTAATTGTAACTGTGTTGAATTTGCTAAGTGCTACGTATTGATTATCGTGTGTAAGTGTGATGGATGGTAAAACTATTTCGAAACCCAATTGTCGTAGTGTTTGTGTGGGAATTGCTAAGTGTTAAGATTTGGAGTTGTGTTTGAATATGATTGAGTTAGTTTATGTATTTTTGAAAGAATTTAAGGGGAATCTATTTACCCAATCAATTTGGTAATGTGTTTTTCAAAACCACATAAGAAATCAATTTTGCCAATCGATTTGATTCATTACAGGAGCTTAGCAAAATTGACGAAATCAATTTGGTAAATCGATTGGCTTCAATACAAGGGTTCAGTCTTTCACGAAATTGATTTGCCCAATCGATTGGCTCAATACAGGGGCTCAGTCTTTCACGAAATCGATTTGTCCAATCGATTGACTTAAATACAGGGGCTCGGTTTTTCATTCAATCGATTTCCACAATCAATTGATTCAAGCCTAGAGTTCAGTTTTCACTAAAAACTTCCAGGAAATCAATTTGGCCAATCGATTGGCCCTGTATAAATTCTGATTTTGAGTTAGATAATTGATTGCTCAATTGATTTATCAATGTTTTGGTCAGTTATGTATTACTTGATGGATTGAGAACTTTATTTGATTTCATTTACATTTGGCAAGCATTATATGAACTTTTAGCATATGGAAAATCCTTTTAAGGTGCATGCTTAGTTGAGAGGATATTTTGTGCATTTAAAAACTTAAATGTTATGTGTTAACTGTTAATTTCGGTTGGTGACCCTTTACAACTATTGTGAAAATCTGGGCTTTGCCCTCAGATGAGAGCCAGGATGATCCTACCGGTTTGTACCCTATGGATGGGAATGCTTGATTGGAGCTTCGTTAGGAGGATCTCACGGGGCGCGTGGAGATCACTCAAGGTGTTTAGTTGTTTTGTAGAATGATCAGACTAGGTTGACACAGAGGGAACATATATCTTTCTTTTGGGTTGCTTTTATTTTTAAACTGGGAGACTGTACCACTTTTGTTATGTAAATATTTTGAATTCATATTTTGAGAACTTTTTCTGCTGCTTGTAAATTATAATGACTTAATTATTTATCCAAAGGTGTTACCTTATTTATTTCTCTGTTTTATTTTAATTTCATTTGAAAAAAAATACACCCTCGCTTTGAAAAACGGGGTGTTAAAGATTCATTCTTTTCTTGGCCATGTAGGTTTTATAGGCGCTTTATCAAGGATTTCAGCAAGATAGCTCTTTCGCTATCAAATTTGCTGCAAAAAGATGTTAGTTTCACCTTTGATGACAAATGCAAGAAGCCGTTAGATTTCATAAAGGCAACACTGACCTCTACTTCCATAATTCAACCACCCAATGGGACCCTCCCTTTTAAAATTATGTGTGATGCATATAACTATGCAATGGGAGCAGTCCTTGCACAAAGGTTTGTAAGGCTGCCCTTGTTATTTATTATGCTTATAGGACTTTAGATTCTGCACATGCTAATTTTACTACCACTAAAAAGGAACTTTTAGCTATTGTTTTTGCACTTGATAAGTTTATATCATATTTGCTAGGTTCGAATGTAGTTGCTTTTACTGACCATGCAGCTTTGACGTTCTTGCTAAAAAAATCGGAAGCAAAACTTTAAGACCCATAATTTTAAAGTATATTGTATGTATTTTAGTGTATTTTGGTGTTGAACCCGGAGGCTTTTTAGCCGAAGTTATTAATATTTTGGAGTTTATATGATCAAGAAGATATTTTGATGCCGATTAGAATTACTCGTCGATAAATAAATTAAATTAACTACGGTGAATCTTTTACAAAGAGTTTAATGCGTTATGGGTGAAAGGGTAATTTAATAAATATCTAAAGATTTTGAGATATTTGTTAATTATAATTAATATATATATATATATATATATATATGTTTAAATATAAAGAAAAGAAAAGGAAGGAAATAGAAAGAAAAAAAATAGAGAGGAAGGAAAAAGAGAGAAAGGAAAAAGAAAAGAAAGAAAAAAAGAGAAGTTCATCTTCTTCATCTGCCTTGCGTGAAACATCCGCCCCCCTTCTTCCATTTTCATTTTCTTTGCTTACTTTTGTTCATGAATTGAAACCCAAGGTTGGGTGGGTGATAGGACAAGGAGTTCTCAGCTCCATACTTCCTCGTTGATTAGAAAACGAAGAAAAACGATATTAGGGATTTCAAAACCGTCAAACACAAACCTCCCCGTTTCATCTAGATCTAAGCCTCCTTTCAAGAAGTGATAGAAGGGAAAGTTTCTCACCTCCGTGCTACGGTGCTAGTGGACCAACTTCGGAAGCAACGTTGCGAACGAAGATTTTACCGGACTTACTCGCGGTACTATAATCGCACGTGAAAGCTAACGTGAAGGTAAGGGCTCCTTCCAAACTTTTAGTTTGCATTTAGGGACTTATATGTGGTTGTGTGGAAAAGAATTTTGTTAGGGTTAAAGTAATGTTTCATGGAAAATGAATTTAAACTCATTTATGTATGATTTTGAGTTAATGAAACTTGTTGTGTTTGAGTGGTGGGTTCTGTTGATTTGTGTTCGTCGTATTTGAGGTGTTCTTAATTAATAGTGATAAAACTTGATATGTGTATGTTGGATTTTGTGGAGAAATGAATTGATGTGTTTTGGTGTGAGTTGTGGATTGGATTTGATAATATGTTTGAGTTTATTTTGTGTGGAATTTGGAAACCATTAAGTTAAATGAGTATTAAGAATGGGGAATCTCTTAATGTCTTGTTTACTTAATGTGTGTTTGTGAAAATCGTTTAAGTTAAATGAGTATTAAGAATGGGGAATCTCTTAATGTCTTGTTTACTTAATGTTTGTTTTGGAAAATCGTTTAAGTTAAAAGAGTATTACGAATGGGGAATCTCTTAATATTTGTGTTTACTTAATGTTCGTTTGAAAATCGTTTAAGTTAAAAGAGTATTAAGAAAGGGGAATCTCTTAATATTTCTGTTTGCTTAAAGGTTGTTGTTAAAATCGTTTAAGTTTAATGAGTATTAAAAATGGGGAATCTTTTAATATCTGCATTTAATTAACGATTGTTGTGGATGGAGTCAGTGTATGCTCATGCATTTCATTTTGGTAAATTGTGCTGACCCATGATAGGTGGCACCTCGGTAAACAGTACTGACCCGTGATAGGTGGTACGTTTACGATTTATGTTTTGGTAAGTTGTGCTGACCCGTGATATGTGGCACCTCGGTAATTAGTACTTTGGCCTGTGATAGGCGGTACATTTACGACTTACGCTTTTTCTTTTAGTAAATCGTGCTGATCCATGATAGGTGGCACCTCGGTAAACAGTACTGACCCGTGATAGGTGGTACGTTTACGATTTACGTTTTTAGTAAATCGTGCTGATCCGTGATAGGTGGCACCTCGGTAATTGGTACTTTGGCCTGCGATAGGCGGTACAATTATGATTTACGGCCCTTCGAGGAGGGTTTTGGTTTGGAATTCCGAGTCCATGCATTTTGGCTTATACACATTGCATTAGGGTGCTAGGCACACGAGTCGTGTTTGAACTTGAGATGTCACTGTGATTGTGTTGATTTTGCTAAGTGTTATGTTTTGAAATTATGTGTAAGTGTGTATGATTTAAAAAGTATTTCAAAACTTGAGTTTGCATGGTGATTGTGTTTTAGTTGCCAAGTATGGAAGTTTTTGGAATTGTGTGATAGTATGTATGATTGCAAAATTACTTCGAAAACTCAATTTGTCGTGGTGTTTGTGTGGGAATTGCTAAGTGTTATGATTTGGAGTTGTGTTTGAATGTGATTGAGTAAGTTGACGTATTTTTGGAAGAATATATAGGGAAATCGATTTCCCCAGTCGATTTGATGAGTTACAGGGTCTTCGAAAATTTGCCAAAATCGATTTACCCAATCGATTTGGTAATATGTTTTTCAGAACCACTTAAGAAATCGATTTAGCAAATAGATTGGATTCATTACAGTAGATCAGGAAAATTGACGAAATCGATTTGGTAAATCGATTGGCTTCAATACAGGGTCTTAGTTTTTCATTAAATTGATTTCCCCAATCCATTGGCTTCAATACAGGGGCTCAGTTTTTCATTAAATCGATTTTCCCAATCAATTGATTTAAGCCCAGAGTTCAATTTTCACTAAAAACTTTCAGGAAGTCGATTTGCCCAATCGATTGGCTCAGAAGAGAATCTTATTTTGAGTTAGATAATTGATTGCTCAATTAATTTATCAATGTTTTGGTCAGTTATGTATTACTTGATGGATTGAGAACTTTATTTGATTTCATTTACATTTGGCTAGCATTATATGAACTTTCGCATTTGGAAAATCCTTTTAAGGTGCATGCGTAGTTGAGAGGATATATTGTGCATTTAAAAACTTAAATGTTATGTGTTAACTGTTAATTTTGGTTGGTGACCCTTTACAACTATTGTGGAAATCTGGGCTTTGCCCTCTGATGAGAGCCAGGACTATCCTACCGGTTGACACCCTGTGGATGGGGATGTAGAGAGGGATGCTTGACTGGAGCTACGTTAGGAGGATCTCACGGGGCGCGTGGAGATCACTCAAGGTGTATAGCTAAAGTTTTTTTGTAGAATGATCAGATTAGGATGACATAGAGGGAGCATATGTCTTTCTTTTGGATTACGTTATTTTGAACTGGAAAACTGTACCTTTACTAATATTGTCAGTAGGACATCTTATTTGAATGGGTTTCATGTAACATTTGTTATTGTGTAAATACTTTGGATGCATATTTCCAAAAACTATTCCGCTGCATATCAATTATATTGACTTATATGATTATTCAAAGATATTTTACTTAATTATTATTTGTTTCATTTTAATTTCTTTTGAAAAAAAAATACACCCTCGCTTTGAAAAACGGGGTGTTACATTGTGGTATCAGAGCTTTGGTTTGGTTTTTTTGGGGGCTGTGGAACCTTTAGTTCTAGATTGTGGGTCAACTTGTAGGTTAGGAGTTGTTATCTGATTATGCGTCGGTTTAGGTGGTTTGAGTTGTCAAGTTCAGAATAATTGTTATGTGCTGATGTGGTCGAAAGTTATTTTTAGAATTATTTGAAGTAGTGTTAAGACTCTACTTGATGATGGTTTTATAGGAAAACCATGCCGCCAAGAAGGAATGATGTTTCGAGAGCCAATGCCAATAGGGATGATCGAATGGTGGAGGCTATGAATAACATGGCTGCTTCTGTTGCTGCACAGACTGTTGCCAAGACTCAATGTGATATCGAAAAGAGGGAAAAAGAGATCCGTGCTGCGGAGTCAAGAGGGTTAGAAGACTTCCGTCGTTACAATCCTCCCAAGTTTAAGGCGGATGAGAACTTAGAGAAAGCGGATCAGTGGATCCAAGAAGTGGAGAAGATCTTCGAAATGATTAACTGTCGGGCGGCAGTGAAGGTCAACTTTGCCACTTATATGCTACTAGGGGGTGCAAAGTACTGGTGGAGGAGTGCAAGATTGTTAATGAGATCGGCTCACGAGGAGGTGAATTGGGAATCATTCAAAAGGAAGTCTCTAGACAAATACTTCCCGATGAGTACCAGGACTAAGCTGAGTGATGATTTCCTTAAACTGCATCAGGGGAACATGACCGTGGGTGAATATGCCGCTAAGTTTGAGTCGCTATCGAGACATTTCAGGTTTTTCTGTGAAGAGATTGATGAACCATTCATGTGTCATCGTTTCCAAGATGGACTAAAGTATGAGATTCAAGACTCTGTCTTGCCCTTGGGAATTCAACGTTTCCAAGTTCTCGTGGAAAAATGCAGGGAAGTTGAGGATATGAAGAATAAGAGGGTTAGCCGAGGAGGGAATTTTGGTGCAGGAGGGCCTAGTCGGGTGAATTATCAGAATAACAAGGGGAAACAAGTTGCTAAACCCTATAATCGACCACAAAATAACAACGGTGGGCAGAATCTCCCCGAGAACCAGAATTTTGGAAGACAATTGGGACAAGTGCTTCGTTGTTTCCGATGTCGAGAAGAGGGACATTATGCTAGTGCTTGTGCCTCTAATGTTCTCACCTGTTACAATTGTCGGAAGCCAGGGCACATGGCAAGGGATTGCACGGCTCCAAAGGTGGAACCAGTTGTGAATGTAGCTAGGGCTACCCGTCCTACTGCTAGAGGACACATTTATTGTGTGAGTGCGGAGGATGGGAATCCATCTGGCAATCTGATTCAACGTGATTGTGATATTGCAGGTAAGACTCTAACTTCATTTTTTGATTCCGGGGCGACCCATTCCTTCATTGCTATGGATTATGTAAATCGTTTGAAGTTATATGTGTCTGCTTTACCTTTTGATTTGGTTGTTTCCACACCTGCTAAGACTTTGACAGTAAATTCTGCATGTTTACATTGTCAAATGACTATTCAGAATAGAGATTTTTTGGTTAATTTGATTTGTTTAGCGCTACAATCACTCGAGGTCATTCTTGGTATGGATTGGATGTCGTACCATTATGTGATCTTGGATTGTGCTCGTAAATTGGTTCTTTTCCCCGAACCAGGAGTTGTTAAGTATTTAACCGCTAACAAACTCCGAGTGTCGCTAAGTGAAGGGACTCATGAGTTTTCGTCTTTGGCTAATGTGGAGGCAAAGATAAATGTGAACATAGAAGATGTGGTGCTTGTCAATGAGTACCGAGACGTATTTCCAACGGAAATTCTAGGATTGCCACCGGTAAGAGAAGTGGAATTTTTCATTGATATGCACCCAGGGACGGGACCAATTTCCATTGCGCCGTACCGAATGTCACCATTGGAATTAAATGAGCTCAAAGGCCAAATTGAAGATTTGTTGAAGAAAAAATTTATTAGACCAAGTGTATCGCCATGGGGAGCTCCAGTTTTACTAGTTAAGAAGAAGGACAGAAGCTCGCGGTTATGTGTGGATTATAGACAGCTTAATAAAGCAACTATTAAGAATCGTTATCCTTTGCCACACATTGATGATTTAATGGATCAATTGAGAGGGGCCGCAATATTCTCGAAGATTGACTTGAAGTCGGGTTACCATGAGATTCGAGTAAGGGAAGGATATATTCAGAAAACCGCTTTCAAAACCCGTTATGGGCATTATGAATATCTGGTTATGCCGTTTGGAGTTACCAATGCACCAGCAATTTTCATGGACTACATGAACATAATCTTTAGTCAATTCCTTGATAAATTTGTTGTGGTGTTCATTGATGATATGTTAATTTATTCAAAAACTGAAGAAGAGCATGGAGAACATTTACTTCAAGTTCTTGAGATTTTATGCGAGAAGCAATTGTATGCCAATATGTCAAAGTGTGAGTTTTGGCTAGAAAAAGTGAATTTCTTAGGACATGTGATAACCAAGGAAAGAATCGTTGTAGATCTGACAAAGATTGAGGCGGTTCTTGCTTGGAAACAGCCTCAGACTGTTACTGACATACGAAGTTTCGTAGGACTGGCAGGGTACTACAAGAGGTTTATTGAAGGTTTTGCTAAGATTGTGACTCCATTGACACAACTTACCAAAAAGATCAACCGTTCGCATGGACGAAGAAGTGTGAGGAAAATTTTCAGTTACTAAAGAGAAAATTGACGACCTCACCAATGTTGGTGTTACCGCAATCAGATGAACCCTATGAAGTCTATTGTGATGCATCTCACCAAGGGTTGGGATGTGTCCAAATGCAACACAAGAAAGTTGTGGCTTATGGCTCAAGATAATTGAAGATTCATGAGAGAAACTATCCTACTCATGATTTGGAGCTTGTTGCGGTTGTTTTTGCATTGAAGATCTGGAGGCACTATTTATATGGGTGCACATTCACTGTGTTTAGTGACCAAAAAAGTTTGAAATATTTGTTCGATCAGAAGGAATTGAACATGCGCCAGAGACGATGGATGGAGACTCTCAAGGATTTTGATTTCAAATTGCAGTACCACCCTGGGAAGGCCAATGTAGTGGCTGATGCGTTGAGTAGAAGAAGTGTATCGGTGTCTTCAACAATTATGGCTAGACAACAAGAATTGTGGGAAGCTTTTAGAGACCTACACTTGAACGTAGAGTTTGCACCGGGAATTTTGAGATTCGGAATGATTAAGATTTCGAGTGGACTACTTGAAGACATTGCAAATTCTCAAGATGACGTCTTAATTCCAGAGAAGAGGAACCTAATAGTGCAAGGGAAGACAACAGAGTTCAAAATTGGAGCAGATAATATTTTGCGATGTAATGGTAGGATTTGTGTACCAGAAATTACGGATATGAGGAAATCAATTTTAGAAGAGGCTCATAAGAGTAAGTTGAGTATTCATCCTGGAGCAACAAAGGTGTATTAGGATTTGAGACATAATTATTGATGGCCAGGAATGAAGAAACATGTAGCGGAGTATGTATCAACTTGTCTAACTTGTCAGAAAGCGAAGGTGGAACATCAGCGACCAGCTGGGATGTTGCAACCTTTAGATATACCTGAATGGAAGTGGGACAACATCCATGGATTTTATAACTGGATTGCCTAAAACAAGGAGAAAGAATGATTCTATATGGGTGATAGTGGATCGACTGACTAAATCTGCCCACTTTTTGCTAGTAAAGACCACCTATAAGGTAGATCAGCTAACAGAGATCTACATTGCTGAAATTGTGAGGTTACACGGGGTACCATCGAGTATTTATCATACCGTGATCCAAAGTTCACATCACATTTTTGGGGAGCATTGCACGAAGCGTTGCAAACGAAACTACGATTGAGTTCAGCTTACCATCCAAAAACAGACGGACAGACTGAAAG
This sequence comes from Cicer bijugum, assembly GCA_037974875.1. Taxonomy (NCBI): domain Eukaryota; kingdom Viridiplantae; phylum Streptophyta; class Magnoliopsida; order Fabales; family Fabaceae; genus Cicer; species Cicer bijugum. The sequence continues at coordinate 5,887,186 of JBBPBT010000487.1, forward strand.
GACGAATCAGTCCCTGGAAGATCTGTTGAGAGCATGTGTATTAGATGATAGAGGAAGTTGGGATGATGAACTTCCGTTTATTTGAGTTTGTTAGACATAAGTCCATTTTTTGATATTATTGACAAACGTACATCATGTGATAAATCTAACATTGTGAACTAAGAAAAATTTCAGGAACAACAACTCAACCCTTCAAACTTGAGACAATAGCTTGGAACTCAAGGAATCAACAAAAGTTGGAAGATTGACTAAGCGATCGATTAGTAAAATCAATTTTGTAATAGGGTTGTATGAAAATGTGAATTCAGTGATTAAGCAATCGATTAGGCAAATCGATTTGCACATTTTATTGAAAATAATTGTGCAAGTCAGTGGCATGCTGTTTGCAGGCAAATCGAATTAGCAAATCGATTGTTCATTTCACAAAGTCAAAACTGATTGTTTTAAATCGATTAGGCAAATCGATTGGCCATTTTATTGAAAATAATTGTGCAAGTCAGTGACATGCTGTTTTGTAGGCTAATCGATTTGGCAAATCGATTGTTCCAGTCACAAGGCTATTTTGATTGTTGAAGTCGATTGACACAATCGCTTGTGAGAGTTACAGAACCAAGCCAGTGTTTCACTAATCGATTAGGCAAATCGATTTAACTAAATAAGTTTCAAAATGAACTTGGTCTGGAACATACACAATCGATTGGCACAATCCATTGATATATTTCTTCTGTAATAAGTTTGGCATCAATCGACTTGGTAAATCGATTGAATGAACCAACTGATAAAATGGTCTTCAGACATAAGTCCATAATCGATTAGGCACATCGATTAACATGATTTAAGCCAACTCTCTGTAATTGGCCAAATCGATTAGGCAATTCAATTTGTGAAAATCACTGAGTCCCTGTGACCAGTGAAATCGATTGGCTAAAGTGATTGGTACAAAAGTTTTAGTAACAGAGATGACTTAGTCCTTAGCAATATCAATTATGTAAATGTTTGAATCGAGTGAGTAAATCAATTGTTTTGATCTTGTTGTTTGAACATAACATCCCAAATCGATTATGCAAATCGATGCAAATAAGAACACTTATTCAAGTCTGAAGAACTCATTAAAAACATCGATTAGGGAAATCTATTAGTTTATGTAGTTTCAAGATTCAAGAAAAACAAGATTCGCAAAATCAATTTGGTAAATCGATTGAGCATGCTTATAACTTTAATTAATCAATTGGGTAAATCGATTCATTTGTTGTTTTTCCTGAAACTATATAAACTGTTTTCACTCTCTTCTTCTAACACAACTCACATAACATTCAAAAACTGATAATTGGATAATTCATGACCAATCACTTTCTCACACTGAAATACTTTTGAACATCTCTTTTTCAGCCATGAACATTCTTCATTTGTGATCAACAAGGATTGAAAAAGATTGAATAGAGAAAGACCACGTTGAGAAGAAGACAGCTTGAGAACTTTGTATATTACTTCTGTTTAGAATTTCTGTAAACAAAATTCTGTAACCAAAATCTTTGAGAAAATCCAGCTGTAACTGGTAGTGATCTTCTGGGTTGAGAGACATCATCAAGAAGACACTTGACTGAAATCTTGTAAGAGTTTATGGGAGATAAACTCTAGGATTCAGGGAGAGAAGAATAGAATAGGAAGAATAGTTTAAGATTGAGGCGAGGAGCTGTGTAAATCTGTAAACTGATTTTGAGACGTTCTATTGGAAAGGCTAAGATCAGGTTCGATCTTAGGACTGGACGTAGGCCGTCACGAGGTGGCTGAACCAGTATAAAAATCTGCTTACACTTTTCTTTCCCTTATCTCGTTCAAATTTCAGCAATTATTATCTGTTTGATATTGATTGTATGCTTTATTAATTTTCTGTGTTAATTGTCATTACATGAATGGTTTTCTTAACATGATTGTATGTAAATCAATATCTTGATTAATAATTGTTTCTGATGCAGTTCTCCATTTAAACAATAATTGGCATTGTTGTTTTTCATTAGGATTGATTCTTTGGGACCTTGATTAATCTTTGTTTAACAAATTTTTAATTTGCAAATATGTTTAGAGTTTTGTTAGAATAGGCATTATTCTGCATAGTTACTGTGAAACTGAGGTCATAGATCATTTACATTGGCATCAAGAGCCTGTCTTTTATTAGAGTAACACTCATAAAAAGAATGTGCTTCTCTAGCTAGGCCTCTTGCTTTTAACGAGGCCACATACATGTATTGGAAACAACACATGCTAATTTTTCTTGAAGCTAGTGGTATTGAAATTTTAAATGTTGTAGAAAATGGACCTTTTGTGCCAACCATAGCAAATACTGGTGAATCAGCAATTTTGAAACCTAAAAGTGACTGGTCTAAGGATGACAAAAAGAAAGTTCGGTACAACGCCAAATCCAAAAACATTATAACCGCAACCTTGAGTCATGATGAATTCTTCAGAGTCTCCAACTGCTAGACAGCAAAAGAAATGTGGGACACCCTTCAGCAGACTCATGAAGGTACCACAGACGTAAAGAGAGCACGAATAAATACTCTCATGCACGAGTACAAATTGTTTAGCATGAAGAAAGAAGAATCAGTAAACGACATGCAGACCCAATTTACGCACATAGTCAACAACCTAAATGCCTTAGGCAAGGAGATTGATAATGATCAGCAAATCAGCAAGGTGATGAGGTGTTTGACTAGAGAATGGCAACCAAAAATCACTGCCATTGTAGAAGCAAAGGATCTTGGAAGCATGGCGATAGCTGCACTGTTTGGTAAACTGCGGGAGCATGTAATTGAATTGCATAGACTCAATGAAGTTGAGCAAACTGACAGAAAACGAAAAGGATTGTCATTGAAAGCTCAAACACATCATTCTAAGTCTGAACAAGAGAGCTGCTCAGATGAATCAAGCAATGAGGATGATGAGGAGCCTGAACTTGGGTTACTTGTCAAGAAGTTTAAGAAATTTCTGAAAAAGAAAGACAGTAAATTCAGAAAACCATCCAGTTCTAAGAATAATGACACTAAGACTATAACTTGCTATGAATGTGGAAAAGCAGTCCACATAAAGTCTGAATGCTACAAGCTGCAAAATAAAAACAGAACTGCTAAGAACAAAGGCAAGGAATCAGCCCCCAAATCTAGAAAAGCTTATGTGGCGTGGAACGATAATGACAACGAATCCTCTTCATCTTTTGAAGAAGAACAAGAAAATATGTGTCTTATGGCTAACACAGATTCTGAATCAAAAAGTGAGGTAAGTTCTCAATATAACCCTTCCTATGATGAACTGCATGAAGCATTCAATGAACTGCTTGATGAATATGTCAATTCTATTAAGCAGTTATTGAATACTAAGAAAATGCTTGAACACCAATGTATGTTGCATGAACAAATGAAAAATGATCATAGGAAGATTGAGGACTTATATGAACAATTAAAAAGGACTCACATGATAAATCTGCAAGATGCATTGAACTTGAGAATACTGTTGCATCATTGAAGTCTGATTTATTGAAGTTCTCTAGTAGTAAAGATAAACTGGATGTCATTCTTAGCAATCAAAGACATGTCGATGTAAAATCTGGACTTGGATTTAACCAAAATATGCATGCTAATCAGAATAGAACTAAACATGGCATTGGATATATGAATGTTAAACATAACCAGAAATTTGGTAAATCAAGTCATATGCATAATGTTTTTGTCAAACCAAAACAATATGCATCCTCTGTTGTCACTTGTCATTTCTGTTGTAGAAAAGGACTTTTGTTTACAATTGAAAATTTAAAAAACTTGCCAACAGAGGATGTAAATAGATTTGGAAGGTCAAGACACAAAATGTTGAAACTGACCCCCCAATACCCAATTTATAATGGGTACCTAAAATGAAACTTTGATTTTGTTGCAGGTATGCTTGAGATCCACAAGGCACCAATGGTACCTTGACAGTGGATGCTCAAAGCATATGACAGGGGACAAATCAATGTTCCTGTCTCTAAACCTAAAAGTAGGTGGATTTGTGAAATACATCGACAACAATAAGGGCAAGATATGCGGTGAAGGTAACATAGGAAGTGAATTGACTGCAATAATTAAAAACGTCTTATACGTGGAAGGGCTGAAACATAACCTTCTAAGTATAAGTCAGTTGTGTGACAATGGGTTTCAAGTAAGCTTTTCACCACTTTCTTGCATAATTGAGAGCAAAAATGATAAAAGTATCAAACTGATTGGTGATAGAGTTTACAATATTTATATGCTATATTTAACTGTTATGCCTGCTGATTCTGTTTGTTGCTTATTATCAAATGTTGATGAGACAAGGTTATGGCATAAACGTGTTGCACACATTCATATAGATCATTTGAATAGACTTGTTAGTAAACAGCTAGTTATAGGACTCCCTGACAAGAAGTTTACTAAGGACAGGTTATGTGATTCTTGTGAGCAAAGTAAACTTGTCAAGTCTTCATTTCCCCCAATAGACATGGTCAAAACCAATAGGGTTTTGCAGCTGATTCACATGGACCTTTTGGGACCATCCCAATGAAGAGTTTTTGAGGTAATTTATATGGCTTCGTGTTAATTGATGACTATTCTAGAGTCACCTGGACTTACTTTCTAACTCATAAAAGTGATGCATTTTCTGTTTTCAAAAAGTTTGCAAACTTGGTACAAAATGAAACCAGTCAAAAAATTATGTCAATCAAAAGCGATCATGGAGGTGAATTCCAAAATGATTCTTTTGATACTTACTGTGAACATAATGGTATTCATCGTATGTATTCAGCCCCTAGGACACCACAGCAAAATGGTGTAGTGGAAAGGAAAAATAGGTCTTTAGAGGAGTTAGCTAGGACTATGCTTAAAGACTCAAATATTCCTAAGTATTTCTGGGCTGATGCAATTAACACTGCCACACATGTTGTTAACAAGGTTTTGATTAGGCCAATCCTTAGGAAAACTCCCTATGAGTTGTACAAGGGTAGAAAGCCAAATATTTCCTACTTTAGAGTCTTTGGTTGTAAGTGCTTTGTTTTGAGCAATGGCAAAGAACACCTAGGTAAGTTTGATCCCAAGGCTGATGAGGGCATCTTTCTAGGATATTCCCAGTCTAGCAAAGCCTATAGAATCTACAACAAAAGAACAAAAACTATAGAGGAGTCTATTCATGTTAGATTTGATGAACTTTTTAAGGAAAACTTGAACAACACTCCTTCTATAGTTGATGATTCTTTAGATGAAGTTGTAGAATCTGAACCGATAGAACCAAAGGAAACTGCCCCTACAACTAAAAGTGATTGTGTTGAACCTATTAGGGTAGATGAGTTACCTATGGAGTGGTAGTTTATTAGAAACCATCTTATAGACAACATTATAGGGGACATCTCCATGGGAGTGGCAACTAAGAGGAACCTTAGACAGTTTTGTAACCTTACAGCCTTTGTATCTCAGATTGAACCTAAGAACATCAAGGAAACCACTTAGATAGAGATGAGAAAGGTAAACCAGTAGATGTTACAAGGTATAGAGGTATGATAGGGTCATTGCTCTGTCTCACTACAAGCAGGCCTGACATCATGTTCAGCATTTGCATGTGTGCGAGATACCAATCCAATCCTAAAGAGTCTCACCTTAGTGCAGTAAAAAGGATATTTAGATATCTAGTTGGGACTAGGAGTCTAGGCTTTATGGTATCCTAAAGGATCAACCTGCACTTTAGTCGGGTATTCGGATTCAGACTTTGTTGGATGCAAACTAGATAGGAAAAGTTCCTCAGGTACATGTCACCTACTAGGAAACTCTCTTGTGTCTTGGTTTAGCAAGAAACAAACAAGCATTGCACTTTCAACAGCTGAGGCTGAGTACATTGTAGCCAGTAGTTGCTGTGCTCAGATTCTTTGGATGAAACAACACTTATCGGATTTCGGTGTTGATTTAGGAACTGTGCCTATCATGTGTGATAACACAAGTGCAATTAGCATTACCAAGAATCCAGTAATGCACTCCAGAACAAACACATTGAGATAAGGCATCATTTCATTCGGGACCAATTTCAAAGTGGAAATATCAAGCTGGAATATGTCAACAACTGTTGATCAGTTGGCTGACATATTTACCAAAGCCTTGCCAAGGGAAAGCTTCCTTCACATCAGGATGAAACTAGGTATCATAGATCCTAGTGAGATCTGATTTCTATGTCAAATCGATTGGTTAAATCCATTATCCTGTGGATACACAGGAAAATGGCTTTATGAAATCAACTACTCAAGTCGATTTGTGTCATACTGTGTCTATTTTCTCAAAATAGAAACACGAAATCGATTTGGTAAATCGATTTTCCATTCCCAAGAAGCTTCAGATGCTTTAACTTTCCCATTTCAATCGATTAGGGAAATCGATTTGGGGAATCGATTGTTTAAATATGTTTGAGATCTTCACTCAAATGAATCGATTTGGGAAATCGATGCTGAGATGAGCTCCTTTCTGGACTGTTTTGAAAGTTGTTGAACTGATACGAAATCGATTGAAGACATTGATTAGGTAACTAAGGGAATCAATTAGGGTAATCGACTGACATTATGACCGTTACAGCCTTTTTACTAGCCGTTACAGTCTCAGTTGTTTCATCTTCCCCAGCAACGGTAACTAAATCGATTGGGCCAATCAATTTAAGCACCTGATAGTATAAAAGGAACAGTTACAATCGATTTCACTCACTTGTTTTCAAACCCTAACATCGATTTCTCCATCAAACCAGCTTCATAACCTCTGCAAATCTCTACTATTTCTCGTTTTTAATCCATACAAACACTTCATCTTTGTTGTTTCTATCTCAGATTAATCCTCTAAACAACTTCAAATGGCTAGAGTTAAAAGAAACTCACCTACTACTCCTTCCCCATCATCTTCATCGAGCGGAAGAACCCCTTCACCTCCTCCTGCATTGCCTAAAAGAGTCTTTGTTTCGACGCATAAAATTGCTGCACAAGACAAGGGCAAAGGAATTGCTGTAGATCAAGGCAAGACTAAGAAACGTAAGGAGCCACAATCAGAGAGACTGCTTGCTGATGCAATAAAGGAAATAACTCAAAAGAAAAAGAAAAAGAAGAGTAGTTCCTCAACTCCACAAAAGAAGGCAGCAGCTGCTCAGGACAAACCAGCCGAAGAATTCAAGCTGCCTCCTGCTTTCGTAAAGAGGAAGATTCACGAAGCTCGTATTTTGGACTTCCCCTACTTCGATAACGATGGTTTCACTTTTCAAAACCATCTACGATTTCACGGGTTGGAAGCGTTCCTATCCTGCTCCATCGACTCATATCCACATTTGATTTGAGCTTTCTATTCTACATTCAAGATGACAGACACAGGTTTGAAAGCAACCGTTAAAGGAAAGAAAATTTCCATGTCTTTTGAGGAGTTCTCGAACTTATCGGGACTGCCTTATCATGGAAACTCAGTGGACGGTAGCTCCGAAGCCGACACAGCTGATGAAGGCTGGGAAGCTTCCCTTGAGAGACAAAAAGCAGTACAAGACCTGATGGTTGATGGGTTTGTTGAGTCTGTTTCACTATCGATCGGCCAGATGAAGGTTCTGCAAAGGATGTTGATGTATGCTCTCACACGGATGCTTGTCCCAAGGTCCGGAAATCACGCTGTAGTCCAAAGGTTGGACATCGCACTACTATGGGGACAATGCAAAGAGCTCAAGATGAGCTGGGCATGGATTGTCTTGAGACATATGTTGGAAGCGGCACAGGGAAAGCTGGTGCTTCCATACCCCCAGCTGATCACGAAGATTCTTGAGCACTTCAAGGTGTCATTCAAGAATTAAGAATCGTCCAAGACCATTCTTACATTTGGTGAATCCATTGTGAACCAAATGCAGTTGCGAAGGTTGAACGGCATTTGGAAGCGACCTCAAACCAATGTTGAACAATTTCAACAAAACACTGGACCAGCAGTTGCTGAGCCAATTGCAGCTGGTTCTGAAGTCCTTGCCAAACTGCTAGAATTCATGGCAGCGCAGGCAACTCACAATGCCAAGGTGGATGCGTCAAATGCAAGAATGGAGGCTGCAATGCAAAAGCTACAATCTGACTTGAACCTGGTTACGCAGGATGTGGCAGCAATCCAGGAACATCTAGGCATTAAATGATCTTTTAGTGATGTTGTTGAGATTGGGAGACAAGCAACTGAAAAACCACTTCTGACACCATTAGATAGTGCTGAACCTCATGTTGAGGAGACACCTGCTGAGGGTAATACAGCAATCTCAGCCTCTTCCCTAGATAATAATGAGGGACATCCAAATCTAGATGTTTAGGTTTTTAGATTCTTAGTTGTATTGCGCTGATTCGCTTTTTCTATGTAATGATCTAGTTGTATGTATCTTTTTGTGGATGAATATAAAAAGCTGAATTTTGATGATCTCTATTATGTGCCATAATTTTTTGTTGTTGCTCTGATACTACCTTGTTTTAAAACTGCATTTGTTACTAATTTGTTCTCTATTGATGCATAATCATCACCAGTTTTCAAGTTTGTTACTAACACAGAGGGAGAAATTCTTTTACAAATAACTTCTCCTTCATTGTTCTCAACTTTATCTCTTTTTGAATTAATTGACAAAAGGGGAGAAAATTTATAACTTGTATTATGAATTTGAATTTGTCAAATTGCTTCCACTACTGACAAAACATACTTCTGCAACTTATAATTGTTACATTTGCTCTGATATTAGTACTTATGCTCTGATATGGCTCTGATATCAATACTTATTTAGTACTCTAATATAAGTGTTTTTAGTGCTCTAATATAAGTGTTGATGTTAACTCTGATACTGCAAATTGATCAATCTGATTTACTTGAGTTTCACTCTGATACTGCTATAAGAATGATCAATTTACTGTTAGACAAACTGATATGATATTGGTTGATCTGATACTAGTGCAATTTGCAAAGTACTCTAATATAATCTGATACTGTTGCATAGTAGTTACGATCTGTTTTGTTTTATAGCTCTAACCCTAAGTCCATTGTATGAAAAGCATGACTGCTCAAATTTAAGGGGAGCTTCTCTATATTGTTGTAATTATAATGTCATTCCTTGAAATGTTTCTCAAGTTAAAATTGCAGGTTTGTCACTTAAATCAAAAAGGGGGAGATTGTTAGACATAAGTCCATTTTTTGATATTATTGACAAACGTACATCATGTGATAAATCTAACATTGTGAACTGAGCAAAATTTCCGGAACAACAACTCAACCCTACAAACTTGAGACAATAGCTTGGAACTCAAGGAATCCACAAAAGTTGGAAGATTCACTAAGCAAATCGATTAGTAAAATCGATTTTGTAATAGGGTTGTATGAAAACGTGAATTCAGTGATTAAGCAATCGATTAGGCAAATCGATTTGCACATTTTATTGAAAATAATTGTGCAAGTCAGTGGCATGCTGTTTGCAGGCAAATTGATTTAGCAAATCGATTGTTCATTTCACAAAGTCAAAACTGATTGTTTTAAATCGATTAGGCAAATTGATTGGCCATTTTATTGAAAATAATTGTGCAAGTCAATGGCATGCTGTTTTGTAGGCTAATCGATTTGGCAAATCTATTGTTCCAATCACAAGGCTATTTTGATTGTTGAAGTCGATTGAATGAACCAACTGATAAAATGGTCTTCAGACATAAGTCCATAATCGATTAGGCACATCGATTAACATGATTTAAGCGAACTCTCTATAATTGGCCAACTCGATTAGGCAAATCGATTTGTGAAAATCACTGAGTCCCTGTGACCAGTGAAATCGATTGGCTAAAGCGATTAGTACAAAAGTTTTAGTAACAGAGATGACTTTGTCCTTAGCAAAATCGATTATGTAAATGTTTGAATCGATTGAGTAAATCAATTGTTTTGATCTCGTTGTTTGAACATAACATCCCAAATCGATTATGCTAATCGATGCAAATATGAACACTTATTCAAGTCTGAAGAACTCATTAAAAACATCGATTAGGGAAATCAATTAGTTTATGTAGTTTCAAGATTCAAGAAAAACAAGATTTGCGAAATCGATTTGGTAAATCGATTGAGCATGCTTTATAACTTTAATTAATCAATTGGGTAAATCGATTCATGTGTTGTTTGTCCTGAAACTATATAAACTGTTTTCACTCTCTTCTTCTAACACAACTAACATAACATTCAAAAACTGATAATTGGATAATTCATGACCAATCACTTTCTCACACTAAAATACTTTTGAACATCTCTTTTTCAGCCATGAACATTCTTCAATTGTGATCAACAAGGATTGAAAAAGATTGAATAGAGAAAGACCACTTTGAGAAGAAGACAACTTGAGAAATTTGTATATTTCTTCTGTTTAGAATTTCTGTAACCAAAAATTTTGAGAAAATCCAGTTGTAACTGATAGTGATCTTCTGGGTTGAGAGACATCATCAAGAAGACACTTGACTGAAATCTTGTAAGAGTTTATGGGAGATAAACTCTGGGATTCAGGGAGAGAAGAATGGAATAGGAAGAATAGTTTAAGATTGAGGCGAGGAGTTGTGTAAATCTGTAAACTGATTCTGAGACGTTCTATTGGAAAGGCTAAGATCAGGTTCGATCTTAGGACTGGACGTAGGCCGTCACGAGGCGGCTGAACCAGTATAAAAATCTGCGTACACTTTTCTTTCCCTTATCTCGTTCAAATTTCAGCAATTATTATTTGTTTGATATTGATTGTATGCTTTATTAATTTTCTTTGTTAATTGTCATTACATGAATGGTTGTCTTAGCATGATTGTATGTAAATCAATATCTTGAATAATAATTGTTTCTGATGCACTTATCCATTTAAACAATAATTGGCATTGTTGTTTTTCATTAGGATTGATTCTTTGGGACCTTGATTAATCATTGTTTAACAAATTTTGAATTTGGAAATTTGTTTAGAGTTTTGTTAGAATAGGCATTATTTTGCATTGTTACTGTGAAACTGAGGTCATAGATCATTTACAGAGTTCACCTACAACAATAGTTTCCACGCAAGTATTGGAATGGCACCATATGAGGCTTTATATGGGCACAAGTGTCAAACGCCCTTGTGTTGGTATAAGGACGGGGAAAATATGATTGTCGGACCACAGATGGTGCCACAGACTACCGCTAAGGTAAGGAAGATCAAGGAGAAAATGAAGACTTCACAAGATCGTCAGAAGAGTTACGTAGACAAGCGCCGTAGACTTTTGGAATTCGAACAGGGTGACCATGTATTTCTGAGAGTCACACCTACTACTGGAGTCGGTAGAGCATTAAAATTGAAGAAGTTGACTCCGAAATTCATTGGACCATATCAGATTTCTGCACAAATTGGGCCCGTTGCTTATCGGATTGCATTACCTCCGACACTGTCCAATATTCTTGATGTGTTTCATGTTTCACAGTTGAGGAAATATCTTGCAGATCCATCTCATGTAAGACCCATAATTTTAAAGTATATTGTATGTATTTTAGTGTATTTTGGTGTTGAACCAGGAGGCTTTTTAGCCAAAGTTATTAATATTTTAGTGTTTATATGACCAAGAAGATATTTTGATGCCGATTAGAATTACTCGTCGATAAATAAATTAAATTAACTGCGGTGAATCTTTTACGAAGAGTTTAATGCGTTATGGGTGAAAGGGTAATTTAATAAATATCTAAAGATTTTGAGATATTTGTTAATTATAATTAATATATATATATATATGTTTATATATAAAGAAAAGAAAAGGAAGGAAATAGAAAGAAAAGAAATAGAGAGGAAGGAAAAAGAGAGAAAGGAAAAAGAAAAGAAAGAAAAAAAGAGAAGTTCATCTTCTTCCTCTGCCTTGCGTGAAACATCCTCCCCCCTTCTTCCATTTTCATTTTCTTTGCTTCCTTTTGTTCAAGAATAGTAACCCAAGGTTGGGTGGGTGATAGGACAAGGAGTTCTCAGCTCCATACTTCCTCGTTGATTAGAAAACGAAGAAAAATGGTATTAGGGATTTCAAAACCGTCAAACACAAACCTCCCCGTTTCATCTAGATCTAAGCCTCCTTTCAAGAAGTGACAGAAGGGAAAGTTGTTCACCTCCGTGCTACGGTGCTAGTAGACCAACATTGGAAGCAATGTTGCGACAGAGATTTTACTGGACTTACTCGCGGTACTGTAATCGCACGTGAAAGCTAATGTAAAGGTAAGGGCTCCTTCCAAACATTTAGTTTGCATTTAGGGACTTATTTGTGGTTGTGTGGAAAAGAATTTTGTTAGGGTTTAAGTAATGTTTCATGGAAAATGAATTTAAACTCATTTATGTATGATTTTGAGTAAATGAAACTTGTTGTGTTTGAGTGGTGGGTTGTGTTGATTTATGTTCGTCGTATTTGACGTGTTCTTAATTAATACTGATGAAACTTGATATGTGTAAGTTGGATTTTGTGGAGAAATGAATTGATGTGTTTTGGTGTGAGTTGTGGATTAGATTTGATAATATGTTTGATTTTGTTTTGTGTGGAATTTGAAAACCATTAAGTTAAATGAGTATTAAGAATGGGGAATCTCTTAATGTCTTGTTTACATAATGTGTGTTTGTGAAAATCGTTTAAGTTAAATGAGTATTAAGAATGGGGAATCTCTTAATGTCTTGTTTACTTAATGTTTGTTTTGGAAAATCATTAAAGTTAAAAGAGTATTAAGAATGAGGAATCTCTTAATATTTGTGTTTACTTAATGTTCGTTTGAAAATCGTTTAAGTTAAATGAGTATTAAAAATGGGGAATCTTTTAATATCTGCATTTACTTAACGATTGTTGTGGATGGAGTTAGTGTATGCTCATGCATTTCATTTTGGTAAATTGTGCTGACCCGTGATAGGTGGCACCTCGGTAAACAGTACTAACCCGTGATAGGTGGTACGTTTACGATTTATGTTTTGGCAAGTTGTGCTGACCCGTGATAGGTGGCACCTCGGTAAATAGTACTTTGGCCTGTGATAGGCGGTACATTTACGACTTACGCTTTTTCTTTTAGTAAATCGTGCTGACCCGTGATAGTTGGCACCTCGGTAAACAGTATTGACCCGTGATAGGTGGTACGTTTACGATTTACGTTTTTAGTAAATCGTGCTGACCTGTGATAGGTGGCACCTCGGTATTGGTACTTTGGCCTGCAATAGGCGGTACAATTATGATTTACGGCCCTTTGAGGAGGGTTTTGGTTTGGAATTCCGAGTCCATGCATTTTGGCATATACGCATTGCATTAGGGTGCTTAGCACACGAGTCGTGTTTGAACATGAGATGTCACTGTGATTGTGTTGAATTATCTAGGTGTTATGTTTTGAAATTATGTGTAAGTGTGTATGATTTCAAAAGTATTTCGAAACTTGAGTGGGCATGGTGTTTGTGTTTTAGTTGCCAAGTATGGAAGTTTTTGGAATCGTGTGATAGTATGTTTGATTGCAAAATTACTTAGAAAACCCAATTTGTCGTGGTGTTTGAGTGGGAATTGCTAAGTGTGAAGATTTGGTGTTGTGTTTGAATGTGATTGAGTTAGTTCACGTATTTTTGGAATAATATACAGGGAAATCGATTTCCCCAGTCGATTTGATGAGTTACAGGGACTTCCAAAATTTGCCAAAATCGATTTACCCAATCAATTTGGTAATATGTTTTTCAAAACGACTTAAGAAATCGATTTAGCAAATCGATTGGATTCATTACAGTAGCTCAGCAAAATTGACGAAATCGATTTGGTAAATCGATTGGCTTCAATACAGGGGCTCAGTTTTTCATTAAATCGATTTCCACAATCGATTGGCTTCAATACAGGGGCTCAGTCTTTCATTAAATCGATTTGCCCAATCGATTGGCTTCAATACAGGGGCTCAGTTTTTCATTAAATCGATTTGCCCAATAGATTGATTTAAGCCCAGAGTTCAATTTTCACTAAAAACTTTCAGGAAATCGATTTGCCCAATCGATTGGCTTAGAAGAGAATCTTATTTTGAGTTAGATAATTGATTGATCAATTGATTTATCAATGTTTTTGTCATTTATGTATTACTTGATGGATTGAGAACTTTATTTGATTTCATTTACATTTGGCAAGCATTATATGACCTTTTCGCATTTGGAAAATCCTTTTAAGGTGCATGCTTAGTTGAGAGGATATTTTGTGCATTTAAAAACTTAATTGTTGTGTTAACTGTTAATTTTGGTTGGTGACCCTTTACAACTGTTGTGGAAATCTAGGCTTTGCCCTCAGATGAGAGCCAGGACTATCCTACCGGTTCACACCCTGTGGATGGGGATGTAGAGAGGGATGCTTGACTGGAGCTACATTAGGAGGGTCTCACGGGGCGCGTGGAGATCACTCAGGGTGTATAGCTAAAGTTTTTTTGTAGAATGATCAGATTAGGATGACATAGAGGGAACATATGTCTTTCTTTTGGATTACATTATTTTGAACTGGAAAATTGTACCTTTACTAATATTGTCAGTAGGACATCTTATTTGAATGGGTTCCGTGTATCATTTGTTGTTGTGTAAATATTTTGGATGCATATTTCCAAAAACTATTTCGCTGCATATCAATTATATTGACTTATATGATTATTCAAAGGTATTTTACTTAATTATTATTTATTTCATTTTAATTTCTTTTGAAAAAAAACTACACGCTCGCTTTGAAAAACGGGGTGCTACAAAAACCAAGATTGATTCGATATATGTTGTTACTCCAAGAATTTGATTTAAAGATTAAAGATAAGAGTGGAGCTGAAAATTTGGTGGCATATTATTTGAGCAGAATATAAATGGATGAGGACCCCATCCCCATTCAAGATGACTTCCCTAATGAACTACTGCTACAATTGCATGAGGTAACTTCTTGGTTTGCTGATTTAGTTAATTATCTAGTTGTTGGAGTCCTTCCTACAGACGCATCCATAACACAAATACACAAACTTAAAAGTGATGCTAGATACTATGTGTGGGATGATCCATATTCATGGAAATTCTGTAGCGACAAGGTCATTCGGCGATGTGTTTCCCACCATGAGGCTCAATCCACTCTTCATTTTTGTCATGCCTCTCAAGCTGGGGGACCTTTTGGTCTTCAACGTACAACAAGAAAAGTCTTAGACTCGAGTTTCTTTTGGCTCACTAGGTTTAAAGATGCTTTTGAGACTTACAAAACTTGTGACTAGTGCCAAATAGCAGGAAAATCAATCACTCGTATGAGTGAGATGCCTCAACAACCTATGCTTTTCTATGAAGTATTTGATGTGTGGATCATTGAATTTATGGGCCCTTTTCATGTATCTTTTGCTTTTGTCTACATTTTACTAGATATTGAATATGTTTCGAAGTGGGTGGAAGGAATACCCACTAGGACTAATGATTCTAAAATTGTTGCAGGTTTTATCATATCAAATATTTTTTGCAGGTTTGGAATACTCTGGGCCATCATAAGTGATCATGACACTCACTTTTGCAACCACACCATGGATGCTTTGCTTCGGAAGTATGGGGTTGTGTATATTGTTTCTACACTTTATCATCCCTAGACTAATGGGCAAGCTGAAATCTCAAACACGGATATCAAATAGATCTTAGAAAAGATGGTGTAGCCAAACATGAATGACTGGAGTCACCGACTTGAAGAAGCTCTTTGGGATTATAGAACAACCTACGAAACACCAATAGGGATGTCCCCTTATCGACTTGTGTTTAGTAAGGCATGTTGATCCGCTATCGCATACGGGTCAAAAACAATTAATAAAATGTAAATAAAGGTAATAACTCGAGTCGTTTCACAAGGACTTATGATATAATTATATTAACCGAATTGAAAGTAGAAATTAGAAAGGGGGGTTTTTTAGAATTTTTTTTAACAGATGAGCAAAAGGTTTAATCCACTTATTCGAGTTTTAAACTTATCACAGATTCTATCGATGAGTTTACTTTCTAATTCGTGATTCTATTCTCATTTGACTATAGAATTGATCAAACAAGCGTAATCAATCCTATGTGAATTTGATTTCTTTGACTGGATTAAGCATCACAATCATCAAAATATTACAATTAAATATCAAGCGTCGCAAAATTATAATTCAATTAAATTAAAACCAAAACCGAATTCTGTTAAATGAATTTAATCGATCCTATTAAAATTCAATTTAAGCAATCAAAATATCAATATAATCAAATTAATAGAGAGAGAATCATGAAGTGAAATTGACAATGTAACTTGAATGTCAAGGTGTTGATGAAACTCTGAACTCGGGGATTAATCTCATAAAATTCGCCTGCCATGAAATTAAAATAAAAAGCGTTTATTTCTTGTAGCAATCGAAATCCTAATATTTCATCTCGTGAAAAGAAACAAAATTTCCAATATATAGTACTCGATATTTGGTTTTAGGGTTTAAAAACAAGTGACCCGCTATTTAAAATGATTACAAAAGTCTTGATAACGAAATCTGCAACTTAGACCTAGTAAAGTTCGGCATTAGGCTTTTATTGTTACACAAAAGTTGTAGCTCTGATTTTTAGCTTTCCAACACCTACTCGTATGTGTCAATCCGATATCAAGAGCTTATGTTATGGCCTAAAGAGCGAGCAAGCTAAAGTTTGGAAACAAGCTAAAAATATTATTCTAAGCTATAAAGAGCTTTTAAAATACCAAAGTAAAAAGCTAGAAACATGTGCCCAAATGCTATGATCAAATTCCACCACACTTAAGCTTTTGCACTCCGGGCAAAGCAATGCATGCGATATCAAATATTCCCATGAATGCAAGGTGGTTAGAGAAAAAAGAATTTCTAGCTTAAGGCAATCATGAATAGTTTTTTTTTTATCACAACCAAGGTAAACAAGAGGACAAGTTCACCAAAGAATGCATCATAAGTGACAGAGTTCTCCCAGGATATAAAATTCTCTCAAAGTGTTTACACTCAAAGTCTTTGGGCTACTATTTACACTCAAAGGACATCATGAAAGCTAGTACTACCAAAGACTTGACAAGCCTCTATAATCTATATTTGAAACACATGCACATAATGATCAAAAGGTCTTTATTATGGTTGTAACGTGGCCAAGGTAAGGGCGTGATAATCCTAAGGAGACTAGGGCTGAAAACCAAAGAGGATAAAGAAGTAATGATTAAGAGAGAAAAACAAAATTAAGAAGTAACTCAACAAAATATCATTGACTTTTATTTTCGCACTCTCTTTGCTCACACCACAACTATTTTTTCTCATTTTATTCTTCATATATTTTTTTTTCTTGTTTATTTTTCATTTATTTTTTATTTTTTGGTTTTTTTTATAACTTTCAAATTTAAACAAACAAGATGAGCACCCCTACACTTATTTAAGGAAGGACTCCTTTATCCCAAGATTGGGTCAATTCGTTGTTTTTCACCTTTAGGCTTGTAATGAGCTATATAACAAAGAATGGGATAATTAGGCTCAAACGGGCTTAAACAAATGGATAATTGTAGGGTATGCTTATTTGGCTAGTAGCTTAACAAGAAACAAATGCCTAGATCATTTCAATATATGCATGTAGACAAGAGTCAAGTCAAGTTTTGGCGTAACTAGCAATCATGAGTGAGATAACCCACAAGAAAAACGAGAGAAAAATGTATTCCATTCATAATAAGGCTAAAAAATCTTACAAAGGTTAATCACCTATCATAAATGATACACAATTTAGTATTTTAATCTAATTTATTTTACCAAGAATGCAAAGATAATATCCAATCATGCCAGTTCAAACAAACTCTCAATATTTACAACCACAAAATCTGATGAAAAAGCATGCAGTGCAATGTCAATTTTTATTTATTTATTACTATTATTATTATTATTATTTTATTTTTAAAATATTTTTTATTTTTTTGAAATATAACAAATAAAATCCTAAAACAAATAAAATCCTAAATAATACACCCACACTTATAAAATAAGAGTAAGGAAACGGAGCTCCCTGTTCAATCTTCAGTTTAGGTAGACTTTTCCAATGAGAGTTCTTCTATGGTAGCATCTTCAAGCATAAAGCTCTCATGGAATAGCTTGAGGCATTGTCCATTTACTTTGAACACTTTCTATGTGTTTTCACTTTTTATTTCCACTGCACCATGAGGAAAAATGTTAGTAATATAACAAAAGGGCCAATCCACTTCGATCGAAGTTTCCCAGCCATAATTTTCAAATGTGAGTTGAACAATAAAACTTTTTGGCCAATGGAAAATTCCTTCCTAGAAATCAACTTATCATGAAAGTACTTAGTTTTCTCTTTATAGATCAGAGAGTTCTCAAAAGCTTCAATTCTAAGCTCTTCAAGTTATTGCAATTGAAGCTTTATCTCCAAACCTTCTTTCTCCATCTCAAGGTTATAACTCTTGACCGTCCAATAAGCACGGTGCTCTATTTCCACTGGGAGTGTAACACCCCGATTTTCAAAGCGAGGGTGTATTTTTTTTCCAAAACAAATTCATAAAACAAAGAAACACACAAATAAAATACCTTTGAACACATAATTAAGTCACTATAATTTACAAGCAGCTGAATAGTTTTTGAAATATGAGTCCAAAGTATTTACACAACAGCCAGTGATACATGGAATCCATTAACATAAGATGTCATGCTGACAATATTAGTAAAGATACAATCTTCCAATTTAAAATAAACGCAATCCAAAATAAAGACATATGTTCCCTCTATGTCAACCTAATCTGATCATTCTACCAAAAAAAACTATACACCCTGAGTGATCTCCACGCGCCCCGTAAGATCCTCCTAACATAGCTCCAGTCAAGCATTCCCATCTACATTCCCATCCGTAGGGTACGAACCGGTAGGATTGTCCTGGCTCTCATCTGAGGGCAAAGCCCAGATTTCCACAATAGTTGTAAAGGGTCACCAACCGAAATTAACAATTAACACATAACATTTAAGTTTTTAAATGCACAAAATAGCCTCTCAACTCAGCATGCACCTTAAAAGGGTTTTCCATATGCTAAAAGTTCATATAATACTTGCCAAATAAAAATGAAATCAAAATAAAGTTTTAAATCAATCAAGTAATAAACAACTGAACCATCCATTGATGAATCAATTGAGCAAGCGATTGTCTGACTTAGAATAATGTTTTTACTCAGCAAATCAATTGGGAAATCGATTTCTTAAAGATTTTCAGTGAAAACTGTATTCTGGGTTTAAATCAATCGATTGGGAAATCGATTTCCTTAAGTAGCTGAGTCCCTGTAACTTGCCAAATTGATTGGCAAATCGATTTCTTAAATAGCTGAGCCCCTGTAACTTGCTAAATCGATTGGCAAATCGATTTCTTAAATAGTTGAGCCCCTGTAACTTGCCAAATCGATTGGCAAATCGATTTCTTAAATAGTTGAGCCCCTGTAACTTGCCAAATCGATTGGCAAATCGATTGTGTTCAATATGTTTTAACAGAATCGATTGGGAAATCGATTTTCCAGAAGTATTTCTAAAACTACATAACTGAATTGATCCCCATTACACATGATAGCGTGTCAGCAAGTGTACTGAATCGTTGCAAGTAATAATAAAACGGTAGTACCGAGTGTCAAACTCAAGGATTGCGTTTTACTATTGAATTATATTTGATTACTAAAATTGAAGAAAAAGGTTCCCAAGTTGATTGAAATAATGTTTGAAATTAACAACAATAATAAAATTGATCTTTTATAATGAGAAAAATGTCAGGGATGAGTTTCACTTCGAATCCAACCTTGGTGTCTAATTTGATCCTAGTTACTGAATTCCTTTATTGAATTATTACCAAATTCTCTTTATTATTCTTGCCCTAATGTCTTAGTGACAGAACCTTTAATTCCAAAGTAACCCCTAATTCCTTAGTGGATTTAAGATTTGAATTAAGCATTACCGTATAGAAATTCTCTTATAAATTATTGCTTTGCAACTAATTTAATTGGTTTCATTACCTGCATCTATCCCTAGACTACAAATTCATGAATTTCTCATCTCAAGCATTCGTAAAGTCCACTTCCGTTTCAAAATACAAATCGTAGAACATTTTAATGTTGATCAAGCAATGAAAAGCATTAAGCACAGAGATGAGAAAAACAATTCAATAAACTCATTCATATAACTAGAAATCAAATCAGAAAAATAAGGGTATCATCTGGTTACATTCATCCCTAACAAATAGGGTTTAGTTACTCATGACAGAGATACAAAAGATAAGGATTAAAGAAGAATTACAAGAATGATTCATGGATGATTCTTGATAAAACTGCTTCAATGGCGTTAGAAACGGCCGTCTTTGAGTTTCTATGCTAGGGCACAAGTCTCCCATGCTCCCCAGAGTCAAAAAAAGATACATAAACAGTTAAAAAATTGTGTTTTTATGATTGCTGATGCGCGTTACACATTCCAGGCGCGCAGGGCGCGCTCCAGGCGCACAGCATTTGTTGTCTGATGTATTTTGCATATTTCGCATCTTTTGAGTCTGAATTTGGTCCCGGTGTCTTTATGAAAGTTGTAGATATGGATCTTATCTTTCATTAGCACTTGGAATGACACTAATTGGAGATCTAAGACTCCAGCTATGGCTGAAATACTCCACAAATGTCATATTGATTTTTCACCAAAATTCAGCACTGTACTAAAACAAAGTAACAACGCAAAACTACGAAAAATCTCTACTTAATTAAGCAATTAAGAACAAAATCATTTCATAAAATCAAATAACTAAAATCAACAAAATATATCAAATAACTCATTAAATTAATTAATGATTAAAGATAAATAAGACTAAAATCAATAAAAATTATGCATATGATGAAGAGTCATCACAACCCCAAACTTAATCTATTGCTTGTCCCCAAGCAACAATTAATTTCAAATTTTGGTGCAGTTAAAAGCAAACTTAAACTCAATTTCTCAATTCAAATCAAACTCAATTCTCAAAGTTTCAGCTACTACAAAACATCCATCATACTCTATGGTTGCTTACAAAAATAATAAGGTTTGTACACCTTGGCATTCATTTATCAAATTCAACTCTCTCTTCACACAATCTCACCAAAATTTCTCTCAAGTGTTTAGAAGGGTTATGAATTTATCACTCAATTCCTAGAGCATGTATCACGCTACCATAGGCTTGAAAAAATTCTAGTTAGCAATCACAATGCTGCAACACATACATTTTTGGAGGACTTTCGGGTTGTAATGGGGCTTAGGTAAGGGTATGACATTTTGGGATATTAGGCTTTACTACTTGGAATTAGGCATATATTTCCAAATTATTCTACCATTTTTTTTCCACCTTTTCATTATGGAGATTCTCAAACATTGACCAAAGAACCAAGAAAATATTATTTATCATTTTTTTCTTTTGTTTTTTCTTCTTTTCTTCTTTTCTTCTTTTTCTTTTTCTTTTTTCTTTCTTTTTGTGAGAATCACCACCCCAAACTTAAAAGGTTGTTATCCCATGAGCAACCCCAAACTTAGAATTTGATCAAGATAAGATAAAAATTTTCTACCCAACTCCAAGTAAGGTGATGTAATTGAAGTAGGGTTTTTGTTTTGTAATGTGGCTAGTAACCGAAATAAAGGGGTAAGGCTCAATGGGGCTTTCATAGGGTAGTCAGAAAGGCTCAAACGACCAAATAAAATTGCCTCAATGTATGCATAAATTACAAGTGATACAGGTCAGAATTAGTGCAAGTTCTGAAGGGATAACACATGTCTGGATAATCACACAACAAAGAATTTAAGTGTTTAGGCTCAAAAGCTCACAACTAGGACAATAAGAAAGAGTATGAATTATCTAAATGATACCAAACATGCCACTACAAAATTTATTTAGTGTTTTTTTTTTTTTAAATACGAGTTAGATTTCAACAACCAAGCAGTAATCAACAATGCATGAATTAGTGAAACTTATCGAATTGAGCAATGATATGAGCAAAGAAATATAGTTTAAATTTCAAGTCAAACATAAAACTTGAGACCAAATGCCAGTTGTTAATAATTCTTCATCATAGTGCACATTTACAGACAATTAGAAAGAAACAAATTCAAATAACAAAAATAAGATTGCAAAAATTAAAAGTTACCTCTACCTGTGGTTTGCCTCCCACGAAGCGCTTCTTTAAAGTCATTAGCTTGACGTCTCACTATTGTCAAGGTGGCATGTATGACAGGAAGAACACATCATCCTTCTCACCAAGAGATACATATTTCAAGTGAAGAGGAAATTGCTTGAGTTCAGTTAGTGGTGTCTTTTTCTCTGAGGGCTTGTCTTCATTCCCTTTCAACTCCTCCCATCTAGCAGGAAAATGGGGGGAGTAAGATGGTGCTGCATCTAACATGGCCAAGACCTCTTCCACCTTTTGATATTCACTTTCTTTAACAATGTCTTGGGGTAGGCATAACACTCTTTCTAATGGAAAACTGGCTGCTTGATGCTTCATTTCTTCGTTGACTATCGCATCTAAGATCTCAATTCGATTGCACTCTTCTCTTTCTTTTGAATATTCCATGGCTTTTAAAATGTTAAAAGTGACAGTTTCTTCATTTACTTTTAAGGTTAAGGTGCCATCTGCCACATCAATCATAGCTCGCCTTGTTGCTAAGAATGGTCTCCCCAAAATCAAAGGAATATCATAGTCCTCATCCATGTCTAGTACCACGAAATCCACGGGAAAAATGAACTTATCCACTTTAACCAACACATCTTCCACCACTCCGTAGGGGTGTTTCATCGAGCGATCCGCAAACTGTAACATCAGTTGTGTGTCTTTGACTTTTCCAATGCCCAGTTTTTTGTATATTGAAAGGGGCATAAGACTTACACTAGCCCCAAGATCACACAAAGCCTTCCCAAAAGTTCTATTTCCAATAGCGCACGGGATTGAGAAACTTCTCGGATCATTGAGCTTCGGTGGCAGCTTCTTCTGTAGTATAGCACTACACTCTTCGGTAAGCATAAATGTTTCACCGCCGATTTTTCTTTTTTCGACAGCATCTCCTTCATGAACTTGGTATATGTTGGCATCTGTTCTAGTGCTTCTGCAAAAGGAATGTTAATATATAATTTTTTAAAAACATCAAGAAACTTACCAAATTGTTTTTCAGTTTCTTCCCTCCTTAATCTTTGAGGGAATGGAAGTCGAATTTCTGGTTTTGGCAGTGGTTCCCTTTTTTGTACCACAGGTTCTTGTTCCTTTTCAAAAGCGATGTGATCCTCAATTGATGTCGGTGTGGTCATTTCCTCTAGGTGGGTTGAAGTCAGAGTACTTCTACTCTGTTTGGCTTCAGGTGGAACTTGTTCACTCACCTTGCCACTCCTCTTGGTCACTGCATTAACATTGTTTTGTGGATTCGGAACTGTGTCGCTAGGAAGATTTCCAGACGTTCTTTGTGCCATTTGTTGAGCAAGTTGACCCACTTGAGTTTCCATATTCTTTATGGATGCAGAGTGATTTTTTTGGATGGCTATTGACTCTTCAATGAAAGAACTTGTGATTGTAGCAATTTTCTCTATAGCCATGTAACTCTTCTCTATAGCGCTCTCCCAAGCAGCCTTTCTAGGTGGGAATTGGTTTGTTTGAGCTTCTTGTTGACCCTGAGATCCACCTTGTTGATCTCTCCAAGAAAAATTTGGATGATTTTTCCAAACAGGGTTGTACGTACTAGAGTAGGGATTATTATGTCTGTTGTTATTGCTCACAAAATTCACCTGTTCTAGTTCTTCTTCCTCGTTATCATCCAATGCTTCACAAACTCCAGTTTTATGTGCTCCTCCACAAAGGTTACAATTAGTATGCTTTAGTAATTTGACAGAAGCCACTTGGGGTTGTATATTTAGCGCTGCCATCCCCTTCTTTATCTTAGCGGCAATAACATCTTTTATCTATTATGAGAGCAACATCCCTTGAGCCAACCCAACCTCACAAGCAATCAATTCCAGCATACCACTTTTTGATTTGCTTTCGCAGTTTTTTTTTTTAGATCAAAGAAAAGTTCAGTTGAGGACTAGCCTTGCATACAAGGTTAGACAAAGTATGAGTAATGAACAATTAAAGAAAGATAAATAATTCAGTAAAAATAAAAGAGTTTTAAACCATAATTCTTTTTTTTTCATTTAGAAATAAAATAAAAGAGAAAATTTTATTGCAGAGCAAAAAATTTCAATTCAGTAAATAAATTAAATTCAATAGTGATATGACAATCCCCAGCAACGGCGCAAAAAACTTGATAGCGTTTCAGCAAGTGTATTGTATACTTGCAAGTAATAATAAAACGGTAGTACCGAGTGTCAAACTCAAGGATTGCGTTTTACTATTGAATTATATTTGATTACTAAAATTGAAGAAAAAGGTTCCCAAGTTGATTGAAATAATGTTTGAAATTAACAACAATAATAAAATTGATCTTTTATAATGAGAAAAATGTCAGGGATGAGTTTCACTTCGAATCCAACCTTGGTGTCTAATTTGATCCTAGTTACTGAATTCCTTTATTGAATTATTACCAAATTCTCTTTATTATTCTTTCCCTAATGTCTTAGTGACAGAACCTTTAATTCCAAAGTAACCCCTAATTCCTTAGTGGATTTAAGATTAGAATTAAGCATTACCGTATAGAAATTCTCTTGTAAATTATTGCTTTGCAACTAATTTAATTGGTTTCATTACCTGCATCTATCCCTAGACTACAAATTCATGAATTTCTCATCTCAAGCATTCGTAAAGTCCACTTCCTTTTCAAAATACAAATCGTAGAACATTTTAATGTTGATCAAGCAATGAAAAGCATTAAGCACAGAGATGAGAAAAACAATTCAATAAACTAATTCATATAACTAGAAATCAAATCAGAAAAATAAGGGTTTCATCTCGTTACACTCATCCCTAACAAATAGGGTTTAGTTACTCATGATAGAGATACAAAAGATAAGGATTAAAGAAGAATTACAAGAATAATTCATGGATGATTCTTGATAAAACTGCTTCAATGGCGTTAGAAACGGCCGTCTTTGAGTTTCTATGCTAGGGCACAAGTCTCCCAAGCTCCCCAGAGTCAAAAAAAGATACATAAACAGTAAAAAAAAATTGCATTTTTATGATTGTTGATGCGCGTTACCGCTCCAGGCGCGCAGGGCGCGCTCCAGGCGTGCGTTGACAGCACTGAAACACGAGAAATGCGCTCCAGGCGCGCAGGGCGCGCTTCAGGCGCATGTTGACAGAACTGAAACACGAGAAATGCGCTCCAGGCGCGCAGGGCGCACTCCAAGTGCACAGCATCTGATGTATTTTGCATGTTTAGCATCTTTTGATTCTGAATGTGGTCCCGGTGTCTTCAGGAAAGTTGTAGATATGGATCTTAGCTTTCATTAGCACTTGGAATGACACTAATTGGACATCTAGAACTCCAGCTATGGCGGAAATACTCCACATATGTCATGTTGGTTTTTTTCACCAAAATTCAGCACTGCACTAAAACAAAATAACAACGCAAAACTACGAAAAATCTCTACTTAATTAAGCAATTAAGAACAAAAACATTTCATAAAATCAAATAACTAAAATCAACAAAATATATCAAATAACTCATTAAATTAACTAATGATTAAAGATAAATAAGACTAAAATCAATAAAAATTATGCATATGACGAAGAGTCATCAACACACAATTCCAAAACATAACACTTAGCACTTATAACACAATCACTACGACATCATGAGCTTCGAAATAGTTTTGCAATCAAACATACTATCACACAATTTCAAAACATCCACACTTGACCATTACAACACAATCACCATGACAACTTGAGTTTCAAAATAGTTTTACAATCCATCACATTTACACACAATATCAATACATAACACTTAGCAATTTCAACACAATTACCACGACAACTTGAGTTTCGAAATAGTTTTACAATCAATTACACTTACACACAATTTCAAAACGTACCACTTAGCAAAATCAACACAATCACAATGACATCTTGTAAGACCCGTAATTATTAATCCTAAGTTATATAATTTTAGGGTATTTTGTGTTAAATTGCTTAGGCTTTTAACCCAGTTTTCGGTATTTAGGGAGTTAAAGGCCGAAAATATATTTTTGGAAATTGGATTAAAATTATTTGTCGAAGAATAATTTATTTAAGTTTCGAAGAATTTAATTCTGGGCGGTTTTGTTCAAAATATCTCAGGTTGCTGAAAATTGTATTTGACAATTGAGTTGCGACGAGAGTAGATATTTTTATCAAAATAATTGGATATGTGAGTGAAGTAATGGATGTTAATGGATATATTATTAATATTAGTATATATATAGAAAGAAAAGGAAGGGAAGGAATTAAGAAGAAAAGAAATAAGGAGAAGAGAAGTAGAAAGGAAAGAAAAAGAGAGAAAGGAAAAACAAAGGAAGGAAAATCAGAATTTCCTTCTTCCTCACTGCCTCGCGTGAACAAAATTCCTCTTTCCTCCATTGTTGCTCGTTTTTGCTTCCTTTTCTTTCCATAGAGCTCGAAATTGATAGTGGGTTGTAGGACAAGGATTTCTCAACTTCACTCCTCCTCTTTGATTCGAAAACGGAGAAAAATGGTATTAGGGATTCGAACTCAAATCTCCCCATTTCATCTAGATCTAAGCGTCGTTTCAAGAAGTGATAGAAGGGAAAGTTGCTCACCACTACACTACGGTGCTAGTGAGCTAACTTTGGAAGCGGCGTTACGAGCGGAGATTTTTACCGGATTTGCTCACGGTACCGTAATCGGACGAAAAAGCTAAAGTGAAGGTAAGGGCTCCTTCCAAACTTTTAGTTTGCATTTAGGGACTTACTTGTGGTTGTGTGGAAAAGAATTTGGTTAGGGTTAAAGTAAGGTTTTATGGAGAATGAATTTTAAACCCATTTATGTATGATTTTGAGTATATGAAACTTGTTGTGTTTGAGTGATGGATTGTGTTGATTTGTGTTCGTTGTTTTGACGTGTTCTAAATTGATAATTGATGAAACTTGACATGTGTTTGTGTGGTTTGTGTGGAAAATGATTTGGTGTGAAGTATGGATTGAATGTGAAAGTATGTTTGAGTTTGTTTTGTGTGGTTTGTGTGGAAAATGATTTGGAATGAAGTATGGATTGAATGTGAAAGTATGTTTGAGTTTGTTTTGTGTGGTTTGTGTGGAAAATGATTTGGAATGAAGTAGGGATTGAATGTGAAAGTATGTGTGAGTTTGTTTTGTGTGGTTTGTGTGGAAAATGATTTGGAATGAAGTAGGGATTGAATGTGAAAGTATGTGTGAGTTGTTTTGTGTGGTTTGTGTGGAAAATGCTTTGGAGTGAATTTTGGATTGAATCTGAAAATTGGTTTTGTGTGGAGTTTGAAAACCATTAAGTTAAATGAGTATTAAGAATGGGGAATCTCTTAATGTCTTGTTTACTTAATGTGAGTTTGTGAAAATCATTAAGTTAACTGGGCGTTAAGAATGGGGAATCTCTTAATGTCTTAGTTACTTAATGTTGTTTGAAAATCGTTTAAGTTAACTGAGCGTTAAGAATGGGGAATCTCTTAATGTCTCGGTTACTTAATGTTTGTTTTTGAAAATGGTTTCAGGGAAACGAGTATTAAGAATGGGGAATCTCTTAATGACTTGTTTACTGAATGTTTTGTTGTGGAAATTGATTAAGTCAAAAGTATATTAAGAATGGGGAATCTCTTAATATGTCTGTTTGCTTAATGTTTTGGTGTGAAAATCGGTTAAGTAAATGAGTATTAAAAATGGGGAATCTTTTAATATCTGCATTTACTTAACGCTTGTTGTGAATGGAGTTGGTGTATGCTCATGCATTTCATTTGGTAAATTGTGCTGACCCGTGATAGGTGGCACCTCGGTAAATTGTACTGACCCGTGATAGGTGGTACGTTTACGATTTACTTTTTGGTAAGTTGTGTTGACCCGTGATAGGTGACACCTCGGTAAGTAGTACTTTGGCCTGTGATAGGTGGTACCCTTACGACTTACGCATTTTCTTTTGGTAAATCGTGCTGACCCGTGATAGGTGGCACCTCGGTAAACAGTACTGACCCGTGATAGGTGGTACGTTTACGATTTATGCTTTTTAGTAAATCGTGCTGACCCGTGATAGTTGGCACCTCGGTAATTGGTACTTTGGCCTGCGATAGGCGGTACAATTATGATTTACGGCCCTTCGAGGAGGGTTTTGGTTTGGAATTCCGAGTCCATGCATTTTGGCATATACGCATTGCATTAGGGTGCTCAGCACACGAGTCGTGGTTGATTCAAATTATGATTGTGTTGATTTTGCTAAGTGTTATGGTTTGAAATTATGTGTAAGTGTGTCTTGATTCAAAATGTGATTTTGTTGATTGTACTAAGAGTTATGTTTTGGAGTTGTGTGATAGTATGTTAGGTTGTAACAAACGTTTTCGAAACTCATAATGACGTGGTGATTGTATGGGTATTGCTAAGTGTTAAGGTTTGGGGTGGCGTGTGTATGTGATTGAGTTAGTTTATGAATTTTTGGAAAAATATGCAGGGAAATCGATTTGGAAATCGATTGGCATTAAGTTAGTGGCTCAGCTATGCTGTCACTCGATTGCCCAATCTATTGCCCAATCGATTGGCATTAAGTCAGTGGCTCAACTATCCGTCAATCTATTGCCCAATCGATTGAATTAAGCCCAGAATTCAAATTTCACTAAAAACCTTCAGGAAATCGATTTGGAAATCGATTGGCTTAGTAGAAATTCTTATTTTGAGTTAGATAACAGATTGCTTATTGATTTATCAATGTCTTGGTTAGTTATGTATTTCTTGATGGATTGAGAACTTTATTTTGATTTCAATTTTATTTGGCAAGCATGATATGAACTTTTAGCATATGGAAAACCCTTCTAAGATGCATGATAAGTTGAAAAGGTTATTTGTGCATTGAAAAGTAAATGTTATGTGTTAACTGTTAATTTCGGTTGGTGACCCTTTACAACTATTGTGGAAATCTGGGCTTTGCCCTCAGATATGATCCTACCGGTTCGTACCCTACGGATGGGAATGTAGATGGGGTTGCTTGATTGGAGCTACGTTAGGAGGATCTCACGGAGCGCGTGGAGATCATTCAGGGTGTTTAGTTGTGTTGTAAAATGATCAGACTAGGTTGACACAGAGGGAACAGATGTCTTTCTTTTGGGTTGCTTTTATTTTTAAACTGGAAGATTGTACCACCTTTGTCATGTAAATATTTTGAATTCATATTTTGAGAACTTTTTCTGCTGCTTGTAAATTATAATGACTTAATTATTTATTCAAAGGTGTTACCTCATTTATTTCTCTGTTTTATTTTAATTTCTTTTGAATAAAAAAATACACCCTCGCTTTGAAAAACGGGGTGTTACACATCTCAAGTTCAAAACACTCAATCATAAACTTGAATCAAACACGACTCGTGTGCCAAGCACCCTAATGCAATGCGTATATGCCAAAATGCATGGACTCGGAATTCCAATCCCAAACCCTCCTCGAAGGGCCGTAAATCATAATAGTACCGCCTATCACAGGCCAAAGTACTAAATTACCGAGGTGCCACCTATCACGGGTCAGCACGATTTACTAAAAAGCGTAAATCGTAAACGTACCACCTATCACGGGTCAGTACTATTTACCGAGGTGCCACCTATCACGGGTCAGCACGATCTACTAAAAGAAAAAGCGTAAATCGTAAACGTACCGCCTATCACAGGCCAAAGTACTATTTACCGAGGTGCCACCTATCACGGGTCAGCACAATTTACCAAAAACGTAAATCATAAATGTACCGCCTATCACAGGCCAAAGTATTATTTTACCGAGGTGCCACCTATCATGGGTCAGCACCATTTACCAAAATGAAATGCATGAACATACTCTGACTCTATCCACGTCAATCGTTAAGTAAATGCAGATATTAAAAGATTCCCCATTTTTAATACTCATTTAACTTAAACGATTTTCACAACAAACATTAAGTAAACAAGACATTAAGAGATTCCCCATTCTTAATACTCATTTAACTAAAACGATTTTCACAACAAACATTAAGTAAACAAGACATTAAGAGATTCCCCATTCTTACTACTCATTTAACTTAAGTGATTTTCACAAACACCCATTATGTAAACAAGACATTAAGAGATTCCCTATTCTTAATACTCGTTTAACTTAAACGATTTTCACAAACACACATTAAGTAAACAAGACATTATGAGATTCCCCATTCTTAATACTCATTTAACTTAAACGATTTTCACAAACACACATTAAGTAAACAAGACATTAAGAGATTCCCCATTCTTAATACTCATTAAACTTAAACGATTTTAACAAACACACATTAAGTAAACAAGACATTAAGAGATCCCCTATTCTTAATACTCATTTAACTTAAATGATTTTCACAAACACACATTACGTAAACAAGACATTAAGAGATTCCCCATTCTTAATACTCATTTAACTCTAATGGTTTTCAAATTCCACACAGAACATACTCAAACATATTCACAAATTCAATCCGCAATTCACACCAAAACACAATAGTTCATTTCTCCACAAAATTCAACCATACACATATCATCAAAACATACCACTCAAACACATCAAATTTCATTTACTCAAAATCATACATAAATTGGTTAAATTCATTTTCCACGAAACATTCATCGATATCACCAAAACCTAACTCTAAGATTTTACCCATAAAGCCTTAGATTCATTTTCCCCCAAATCAACACTTTAACCCTAACAAAATTCTTTTCCACACAATCACAGATAAGTTCCTAAATGCAAACTAAAAGTTTGGAAGGAGCCCTTTCCTTCACGTTAGCTTTAACGTGCGATTACGGTATCGTGAGTAGATTCGGTAAAATCTTCGCTCGCAACGTCGCTTCCAAAGTTGGTTCCCTAGCACCATAGCGTGGTAGTGAGCAACTTTCCCTTTCTATCTCTTCGTGAAACGAAGCTTAGATCTAGATGAAATGGGGAGGTTTGTTGTTGACGGTTTTGAAATCCCTAACACCGTTTTTCTTCATTTTCAAAACAACGAGGAAGTATGAAGCTGAGAAATCCTTGCTTTCTTACCCACTAATCCTTTGGTTTCTATTCTTGAAACCAAAGAACGAAAAAGAAATGGAAAAGAAAGAAGGAAGAAGGGCGATGGTTTTCGAGGAGATGGAAAGTTTCCTCTGTTTCTTTTTTTCCCTTCGTTTCCTTTCCAGCATTTATATAACTTATAATAATATATATACATATATATACTTATAAAAAAAAATATATATATATATATATATATACATATTTATATATATATATATATATATTTACATTATACATAAAACCAAACTCAAACGAATATCTAAAAACTCTTACACACCTCACGTCATTCACATCTCCATCTAATTTAATAAAAATATCTATTCTCGTCGCAACTCAATTGAAAGGTAGATTTTCATCAACGAGTAATATTTTTAACTAAACTGTCCGGAATTACATTCTTCGTAATCTAAATAAATTATTCTTCGACAAATAATTTTAATCCAATTTCCAAAAATATATTTTTGGCATTTATCCCATTAAATACCAAAAATTGGCTAAAAGTCTGAGAAATTCTACACAAAATACCCTAAAATTTTATAATTTAGGATTTAAAATTAAGGATCTTACAGGGAGGTGGCATGCCTTACCAAAGACCAGTCGATAAGGGGACATCCCTATTGGTGTTTTGTAGGTTGTTCTATGAAAGATACAACACTTGTGGCCAAAGCTAAGTCTGCAAAATCAATTATGTTAGTAAAAATATCAATATCAACACAATGATCAATCTATAGGGCAACTTCGATCTCAGCATACATAGAGTACAATTGAGTATCTGTACAAAATTTACATGTATAAGTATCATCAAAACCAAACAATGACGGAAAATAAGTAGCAAACATATCGGGTTATGTGTCATCAACCAAATCAACAAGCAATTCAATTTGAAAAATAGAATGCTCTTCCATGGGGTGTTTCACACCATCAAAGATGTTAAATTTTATAATGCTATCATTAAATTCCATGGATAGAGTTCCAGCATGCACATGAATTTTTGTTCTAGCAGTTTTCAAGAATGATCGGTCTAAGCTGATAGGCGCCATGTTGGACTTATCCTCTCCCTCCATGTCCAGAATGTAAAAATTTGTAGGAAATATCAATTCATTAACCTGAACAATTACATCTTCCACAAATCCCGCAAGACGAGAATTGCTCATGTTCACCAATTCAATGGTAAAATATGTACTCTTTAAAGGTCCAAGAGCAAGAGAGTTAAAAATAGATGTAGGTATAACATTAATGGAAGCTCCTAAGTCTGACATATCATTTTCAAATTGACTATTGCCTATGGTACATGGAATGGAAAAAGTTCCTGGATCATTGCATTTCCGAGGCATCGGCTGAATGAGGGCTGAAATATTTCACCCCATGTTTACCTTATAACTTTCTATTGTGTGTGCGCAGATCTTTTAGAAATTTGGCATATCTTGGAATCTATTTAATTGCTTCAAGGAGGGGAATATTCACTTCCACCTTCCTAAATGTATCCAAGATCTCCATGTCCTTATTTGCGTCGTCCATTATTTTAGTCTTCACTGCTTTTTGAGGAAAAGGAAGTGGTATATTTTGCTCAACATCAACAGTTTCGTGTATTAAAGTGTCCTCGACAACCTTGTCATTTTTCACAGCAGTTTCAGGTATCTTTGGTATTTCAGCAACTTTCCCAGACTTCAATGTGATTGCACTAACATTGGGAGCATTTGGATTTACTACTGACTGTGTAGGCAATTGATTTGACCCTTGAGTCTGCAATTGATTTATTGAGGTGGCTAGTTGACCAATCTTTGTTTTTAAATTTTGATTGGTGGAATATGTTCTTTGTTGAAATTGGAGATTCTAGACAACCATCTTCTTAACAAGATCCTCTAATGAAGGTGTATTGTTTTGCTGTTGAGGAATATTCTAGTTGGAGAAACCATCTTAGGTTGGGATGGTTTCTCCAACCAGGATTGTACCTGTTAGATGACAAATTATAGTTGGGTTGAGGATTGTATATGTTTGTTGTATATGCTTGAGGAGCATGAACAATGTAGGACATGAAAATGTAGGGTGCTCTGGAGAAGTGCAAATACAACGCACCACTACTTGGATTTTACCTATTGCCAATTTTTTTTACCAAAGATATAAGCTCATCAAGTTTGCTTTCTAAATTCTTGTGGGAAGAAGCTTGAATTTCATTCACACCACTTGTCAACACTATTGAATTGCATCTAGTTGTAAACTCCTGTGAATTAATAGACATGTTCTCATTCAAAGCCTTTTCCGCTTCTGGCGTCTTATTGACAAGTGCTCCCCTACTAGCAACATCCAAAATGCTTCCATCCATAGGTAGCAAGCCTTCATAAAAATATTGGATGAACAATTATCCAAAAATCTGGTGATGAGGACAACTAGACACTAATTTCTTGAATCTCTTCCAATACTCATGTAATGATTCTATGTCTATCTTCCTGATGCCACATATTTCTTTTATGATTGAAGCAACTGTTGATGCATGGAAGAATTTTTCCTAGAAACAATATCTTGAGATCATTCCAACTTGTAACAAAACATGGTTGAAGGTAGTATAACAAGTCCTTTGCAGCATCTTGGAGTGAAAATGGGAAGGCTCTCAGCTTAATGTGGTCTTCAATGACTCATTGAGGCTTCCTGGTAGAACACACAACATGGAATTCCTTCAAGTGTTTGTGGGGATCCTCACTTGCAAGACCATTAATCTCTGGAAGAAAGTGTATTAAACCTGAAATAAGTTCAAATGGTACAGTAACTTAAGGATATGTGATACACAATGCAATTATAATTGACATTGAGGCTTAATGTGGTCTTCAATGACTCATTGAGGCTTCATGGTAGAACACACAACATGGAATTCCTTCAAGTGTTTGTGGGGATCCTCACTTGCAAGACCATTAATCTCTGGAAGAAAGAGTATTAAACCTGAAATAAGTTCAAATGGTACAGTAACTTAAGGATATGTGATACACAATGCAATTATAATTGACATTGAGGCTTAATGTGGTCTTCAATGACTCATTGAGGCTTCATGGTAGAACACACAACATGGAATTCCTTCAAGCGTTTGTGGGGATCCTCACTTGCAAGACCATTAATCTCTGGAAGAAAGTGTATTAAACCTGAAATAAGTTCAAATGGTACAGTAACTTAAGGATATGTGATACACAATGCAATTATAATTGACATTGGGTGCAACAAGTTGTCTTAAGGTTCTATTATTCGCATCAGCCATATTTTGCAGCAAGTTGTCACTTTCACTATATGACTCTGACTGGTTAACACTAGCAACTCTATAAAGTTTATGATGTAAATGAAATGTCCTATCTATTTCAGGTTCAAGGGAATGCAGATTTACAAAACGAGCCCTAGTCATGCATCGTCATAACGATGCAATGCAAAATCACAATGTTGAAAATTCCAACAATGTCCCTATTGCTAAAATTGAAGTGAAAACTCGAAAATCATATCAAATTAAATCGAAAACATATAAAAATACCACCAAAAATTTCAAAAAATCAAATAAAGGCAACACAATTTTTTTGGAATTTTTGGAGAATATTAAATATTCAAAAAAAGGAATTTGGGATTTTGATTGTCATGTACCGTAATAAGTCCCTTATACGAGAGTCCTATTCCTTGATTTTTTTCTGATTTTCTGGCGATATTTCGGAGTAATTCGAGACAGTCACCTCAACACCTTTTTTTTTTTTTTACTTGCAACGTGCCTACGAGCTAGCTACAAGCCTATCTGACCTGTTGAGCAACAAAAACGAAGAACCAATTGTAAAGATGGTTAGTAATAATCTAAAATTGGTTAATATTAATATTAGAGAGTCTCCGACAACAACGCCAATTTGATCCATTGTCGCACACGGGTCAAATATAGTTGATAGATGTAATAACTCGAGTCGTTTCGTAAGGACTTCTGATATAATAATATTAACTGAATTGAAAGTTAAAATTAGAAAGCGTGTTTTATATATGTTTTTTTAACAGATGAGCAAAACGATTAATCCACTTATTGGAGTTTCAAACCTATCACAGATTCTATCAATGAGTTTAATTTCTACGTGATTCTATTCTTATTTGACTATAGAATTGATCAAATAAGCATAATCAATCATATGTGAATTTAGTTTCTATGACTGTATTAAGTATCACAATCATCAATATATTACAATTAATGATCAAGCATCGCAAAATTATAATTCAATTAATTTAAAAACTAAAACCAAATTATGTCAAATGAACTTAATCGATCCTATTGAAATTCAATTTAAGCAATCAAAATATAAATATGATCAAATAAACAAAGATAGAATCATGAAGCTAAACTCATAGTGTAACCCGAATCTCAGGGTCTTGATGAAACTCTGAACTCGTGGATTAATCTTATAAAATTATACTTCCATGAAATTAAAATAAAAAAAATTTATTTCTTGTAGCAATCTGAATCCTAATATTTCATCTCGTGAAAAGAAACAAAACTGCCAATATATAGTACTCATTATTGAGCTTTAGGGTTTTAAAACAAGTGACCCACTATTTAAAATTATTACAAAAGTCTAGATTATGAAATCTAGAATTTTGGCCTAGTAAAGTTAGGCATCGGGCTTCTATTCCAACACAAACGTTGTAGCTCTCATTTTTAGCTTTCCAATTCCTACTTGTATGCATTAATCCGATATCCAGAGCTCACATTATGATCTACAGAGTGAGAAAGGGTCAAAATGCAAATAATAAAATTATAATAAAAATTCGATCAAAAGTTTAGAAACAAATAAAAAATTATTCTAAGCTATAAAGAACTTATAAAATACCAAACTTAAAAGCTAGAAACAAGTGCCCAAATGCTATGATCACATGCCACCTCCCAGTGGAAATAGAGCACCATGCTTATTGGACGGTCAAGAGTTGTAACATTGAGACGGAGAAAACATGTTTGGAGATAAGCTTCAATTGCAACAACTTGAAGAGCTTAGACTTGAATCTTATGAGAACTCTTAGATCTATAAGGAGAAAAATAAGTACTTTCATGATAAGATGATTTCTAGGAAGGAATTTTTCATTGGCCAAAATTTTTTATTGTTTAACTCTCGTTTGATAATTATGGTTGGGAAACTTCGATCGAAGTGGATTCCTTTTGTTGTTACTAACATTTTTTCTCATGGTGCAGTGGAAATAAAACGTGAATACACTGAGAAAATGTTCAAAATAAATGGACAACGCCTCAAGCTATTCCATGAGAGTTCTATACTTGAAGATGCTACCATAGAAGCACTCTTCTTTAAAAAGCCCACCTACACTGAAGTTTGAACAGGGAGCTCCCTTTCCTTACTCTTATTTTCATTGAGGACAATGTGTAATTTAAGTGTGGGGGTATTATTTAGGATTTTATTTGTTATATTTCAAAAAAATTAATAAATAAAAATGGACATTGCACTGCATGCCTTTTTATCAGATTTTGTGGTTGTAAGTGTTGTGAGTTTGTTTGGACTGACAAGATTGCATAATATCTTTGCATTCTTGGTAAAATAAATTGGATTAAAATGTTAAATTGTGTATCAGTTATGATAGGTCATTAACATTTGTGAGATTTTTAAGCTTTATTATGATTGGAATACATTTTTCCATCTTTTTTTTCTTGTGTTATCTCACTCACGATTTCTAGTTATGCCATAATTTGATTTGACTCTTGTCCTCATGCATATATTGAAATGATCTGGGAATTTGTTTCTTGATTAAGCTACTAGCCAAATAAGCTTACTCTACAATTATCCATTTGTATATGCCCCTTTGAGCCTTATTATCCCATTCTTTGTTATATAGCTCATCACAAGCCTAAGAGTGAAATATAATGAATTGACCCAATCTTGGGGAATAAATGAGTCTTTCCTTAAATAAATGTAGGGGTGCTCAACTTGTTTGTTTAAATTTGAAGGTTATAAAAAAAAGGGAAAAAAAGAATAAAAAGAAGAGGAAAAAAAGAGGAACAAAATGAGGAAAATGGTTTTGTTGTGAGCAAAAAGAGTGTAATCATTACTCCTTTATCCTCTTTGATTTATAGTCTTAGTCTCCTTAAGATTATATGATCCTTACATTGGCCATGTTACAATCCGAATAAAGATACTTTGATCATTATGTGCATGTGTTTCGAATATAGATTATAGAGGCTTGTCAAGTCTATGGTAGTACTAGCTTTCATAATGTGCTTTGAGTGTAAACAGTAGCTCAAAGACTTTGAGTGTAAACACTTTGAGGGAATTTCATATCTTGGGAGGATGCTATCACTTATGATGCATTCTTTGGTTAACTTGTCCGCTTGTTTGGCTTGGTTGTGATAAAAAAAACTATTCATGATTGCCTTAAGCAAGAATTATTTTTTTTCTCTCACCACTTTGCATTCATGAGAATATTTGAAATTGCATGCATTGCTTTGCTCGGAATGCAAAAGCATAAGTGTGGGAATTTGATCAAAGCATTTGGGCACATGTTTCTAGCTTTTAAGTTTGGTATTTTAAAAGCTCTATATAGCTTAGAATAATATTTTTTTAGCTTGTTTCTACTTTGGGTTGAA
This sequence comes from Cicer bijugum, assembly GCA_037974875.1. Taxonomy (NCBI): domain Eukaryota; kingdom Viridiplantae; phylum Streptophyta; class Magnoliopsida; order Fabales; family Fabaceae; genus Cicer; species Cicer bijugum. The sequence goes on from JBBPBT010000487.1 coordinate 5,925,011, forward strand.
ATTGAATTATAATTTTATTATTTGCATTTTGAACCTTGCTCGCTCTATAAGCCATAACTTGAGCTCTGGATATTGTATTGGCGCCTACGAGCAGGTGTTGGAAAGCTAAAAATCAAAGCTACAACTTTTGTGTTGGAATAAAAGTCCAATTTCGAACTTTACTAGGCCTAAATTGCAGATTTCGTGATCTGGACTTTTGTAATAATTTTAAATAGCAGGCACTTGTTTTTAAACCCTAAAGCCCAAAATCGAGTACTATATATTGGGAGTTTTCTTTCTTTTTGAGGGGATGAAATTTTAGGATTCAGATTGATATAAGAAATCAACACTTTTTATTTTAATTTCACGAAATGCTAATTTTTTAAGATTAATCCACGAGTTCAGAGTTTCATCAACACCTTAAGATTCAGGTTAAACTATCATTTTCGTTTCATGATTCTATCTCTGTTTATTTGATTATATTGATATTTTGATTGCTTAAATTGAATTTCAATAAGATCAACTAAATTCAATTGTCATAATTTGGTTTTGGCTTCTAATTTAATTGAATTATAGTTTTACGACGCTTGATCGTTAATTATAATATTTTGTTGTGATGCTTAATCCAGTCAAAGAAACCAAATTCACATAAGATTGATTACGCTTGTTTGATATATCTATAGTCAAATAAAAATAAAATCACTAATTAGAAATTAAATTCACTGATAAAAAATATAAGAAAAGACCCCTTTCTAATTTCAACTTTCAATTTGGTTAATATTATTATATCATAAGTCCTTGTGAAACGACTTGAGTTATTACCTCTATTTACATTTTATCAATTTTATTTGACCCGTGTGCGACAATGAACCAATCGTCCAAACCTCTACTCTTTTAAGAGGACTACCAACTAATGTCTGCAACGTTCATCTAAAGAGGTTCATAAGGATGGCAAACACTTTAAAATAAACGGTGTTTCAATGGACGCCATAAGATTGATGTTATTTCCCCGTTCTTTGGCTGATAAGGCTTCAATCTAGTCGTCATCCCAACCTGTCGGGTCTATTACCACTTTGGGTCAATTGTCCAAGAGCTTTTTCCAAAAAAATACTTTCCTCTATCCAGGTCCGCCAAACTTCGAACTTACATCGCCAACTTTGTTCAATTTGAGCAAGAGTCCTTATATGATGCATGTGAGAGATTCCAAGATATGATTAGAAGTTGTTCGCATCATAGCTTCCAAATATGGCAACTTGTTCGGATTTTGTCCAATGGGCTTTCAGTTCAAAGTAGAAGTAGTATTCATGCTACTTGTGGAGGCTCTATTCTAAAAATAGAACCTGAAGAAGTATATGCCTTGGTGGAAAAAATAGCTACTAATAGTTGTCAATGGAGTACAAATGATGTGCATGTTGAAGAGCAATCTGGGATGTACAAAGTGAAGGCTAATACCACTTTGGAGATAAAGGTAGATAAAATCTCTAAGCAGCTTGAGACTTTGATGTCAGCACAAGCTCAACAAACTTTTTCAGGCACTCCATCTAGTGATGTTGGTGAACTTTTTGGACTTGATCATGAAAGTAATTTGGGAAATCCGTTGGCTAAGCAGATTGAGGAAGCCAACTATGTCAACCAAAAATATAGTGATGCCAAGAAGAGTATTAAAGATTATTTGGTGAAGTATATGCAAGAAGTAGGACATCCTTGCATAAGTGTTCTGGAAAATATAATGGATTGACAGATGAGAGGTTGAAGGGCATTGAAAGTAAAACACAAGATCAACCAATTCTAGCAACTCATATTGAGGAAGCTAACTATGTCACCAACACCAACCACAATCAAAATGACCCTTCTTCTATCTACAATCCAGGTTGGAAGACTCACCCTAATTTATCTTGGGGAGGAGAATAAAAAGGGCAAAACTCTAATTTCTACAAACCACCAAATGTGCAAAGGCTAAAGGAGAGGAACCCAAATCTTCAAGATGTATTGGCTAAATTCATATAGAAGACAAACAAAAGGAAGGACAAATGACTCCAAAAGGGAAAAATGGTACATCCTAATGAGCTTTTTTCTAAAAAAAATTGAGGAAGGCCAGGAGTTAACCAAGGTAAGTACTTTATTCCCTCAAAGGTTGAAAACTATGCATAATGATAAGTAGTTTGCTAGATTCCTTGAGATTCGTAAAAAATTGCATATCAACACTCCTTTTGCTAAAGCTATTGCTCAAATGCCCAAGTATGCTAAATTTTTTAAAGAAATCATTTTCTGATAAAAAGAAATTAGAGGACTTTGAAATAGTTAAGCATAACAAGGAATGTTTTGTTGTTGTCTTGAAAAGGTTTCCCCATAAGCTTAATGATCCTGATAGTTTTACTATTCCTTGTACTATTGGCAACTCTTATTTTGAAAAAGCACTTTGTAATTTGGGAGCTAGTATTAATTTGATGCCTCTACCTATTTTTAGGAAGTTAGGCCTACAAGAACTCCAACCGACTAGCATTTCTCTACAGCTTGTTGATAGTTCTATTACCCACCCTCGTGGGATAATAGAAGATGTGTTAGTAAAAGTGGATAAGTTTATTTTTCCTACATATTTTTATGATTTAGATATGGAGGAAGATGAGGAAATACCAATTATATTCGATAGAAACTTCTTAGCCACCGAAAAAAATTTGATCGATGTTCAACAGGACCAATTAACTTTGAGACTGGGTGATAAAGAGGCTAAATTTACAGTGTTGAACTATTTAAAAAATCCATCTTCATTTGCTTTTGATCTTGAATTGAAGCTTTTACCATCTAACTTGTAATATGTTTTTTTTATGTCCTCCTTCTTATTTGCATGTTATTATTTATGTAGATTTGACAAATACCATGGAGGGGCAATTATTGAGGATTCTAAGGGATAATAAGGAAGCCTTTGGGTGGACCATTCATGACATTAAAGGAATCAATCCTTCAATTTGCCCCATAGGATTTATATGTAAGATGACGTTGAACCTTGAGCATTATGTCAACGTCACCTTAATCCTAGCATCGTAAAAAATGAAGTAATAAAGCTTCTAGATGCAAATATTATATATCTCATCTCTGACAGTAAATGATTGGGACAGTAAATGATTGGGTCTGGTGCAATGTGTTCCAAAGAAATGGGGTATTATTGTCATGGAAAATGAGAAAAATTAACTTATAGCTGTAAGAAAGGATACTAGATGGAGAATGTGCATTGATTATAGAAAACTAAATGATGCCACATGGAAAGACCATTTTCCCCTCCCTTTTATTGAACAAATTCATGAGAGATTGACAAAACATGAATTTTTGTTTTTTTGTTTTTTAGACAGTTACTCTAGTTATATGCAAATACCAATTGATTTAAATGATAAATAAAAAACCACTTTCACTTGTCTATATGGTACTTTTGCATATAAAAGGATGTCATTCGGCCTATGCAATGCCCCTGTCACTTTTCAAATATGCATGATTGCTATTTTTTTCTGATTTGGTTGAAAAATGCATTTACCTTTTTATGGATGACTTTACAGTATTTGGATCCTCATATGATAATTGCTTGCGTAATTTGAGTTCAGCGTTGCAGAGACGCAGAGACAATAAACCCACCGAAATAGAGGTGATTGCAAAATTATCACCACCAAACACTATTAAGAGGTGTGTAGCTTCTTTGGTCATGCTGGATTTTACAGGAGATTTGTTAAGGATTTTTCTAAAATTTCCAAAACCATGACAATCTTGTAAGACCCATAATTTTAAAGGGTATTTTATGTATTTTAGTGTATTTTTGGTATTAAACTCGGAGGCTTTTAAGCCAAAATTTTAATATTTTGGTGCTCGATTAGAATTACTTATCGATAAATAAATTAAATTAATTGCGGTGAATCCTTTACGAAGAATTTAATGCGTTATGGGTAAACTGGTAAATTTAATAAATATCTAGATTTGGAGATATTTGTTAAAGGTAGTTAATATATATATATATATATATATATATATATATATATATATATATATAGAAAAGGAAAGGAAGGAATTGGAAAGAAAAGAAATAGAAAGGAAAGAAAAAGGAAGAAAGGAAAAGAGAAAGAAAGAAAACCAAAACATTTTCCCTTCTCCTTCCTTTGCCTCGAGCTCAATCCTCCTCATTCCTCCATCTTCATCCATTTTCGTTGTTCTTGCTTCCTTTGAGTTCAAAAATTGATAGTGGGTGATAGGACAAGGATTTCTCAACTTCACTCTTCCACTTTGATTCGAAAACAAAGAAAAACGGTATTAGGGATTCAAACACAAACCTTCCTGTTTCATCTAGATCTAAGCCCCCTTTTAAGAAGTGATAGAAGGGAAGGTTGCTCATCTTCGTGCTACGGTGCTAGTGGACCAACTTTGGAAGCAACGTTGCGAACGGAGATTTTGCCGGACTTACTCACGGTACTGTAATCGCACGGGAAAGCTAAGGTGAAGGTAAGGGCTCCTTCCCAACTTTTAATTTGCATTTAGGGCCTTATCTGTGGTTGTGTGGAAAAGAATTTTGTTAGGGTTGGAGTCTTGATTTGGGAAAATGTATCTAAGGCTTTATGGGTAAAATCTTAGAGTTAGGTTTTGGTTATATTGATGAATGTTTCGTGGAAAATGAATTCAAACTCATATATGTATGATTTTGAGTAAATGAAACTTGTGTGTTTGAGTGGTGGATTGTGTTTATTTGTGTTCGTTGTTTTTGACGTGTTCTTAATTGATACTGATGAAATTTGAGATGTGTTTTGTGTGGTTTGTGTGGTAAAATGATTTGGTGTGAATTATGGATTGAATGTGAAAGTATGTTTGAGTTTGTTTTGTGTGGAATTTGAAAACCATTAAGTTAAACGAGTATTAAGAATGGGGAATCTCTTAATGTCTTGTTTACTTAATGTGAGTTTGTGAAAATCGTTTAAGTTAAATGAGTATTAAGAATGGGGAATCTCTTAATGACTTATTTACTTAATGTTGTCGTGAAAACGATTTTGGTGGAGAAATGATTTGATGTGTTTTGGGTGGGAATTGTGGGTTGAATTTGATAATATGTTTGAGTTCGTTTTGTGTGGAATTTGAAAACCATTAAGTTAAATGAGTATTAAGAATGGGGAATCTCTTAATGTCTTGTTTACTTAATGTGTGTTTGGAAAATCGTTTAAGTTAAATGAGAATTAAGAATGGGGAATTTCTTAATGTCTCGTTTACTTAATGTTATTTTGAAAATCGTTTAAGTTAACTGGGCGTTAAGAATGGGGAATATCTTAATGTCTTAGTTACTTAATGTTGTTTGAAAATCGTTTAAGTTAACTGAGCGTTAAGAATGGGGAATCTCTTAATGTCTTGGTTACATAATGTTTGTTTTTGAAAATCGTTTCAGTTAAATGAGTATTAAGAATGGGGAATCTCTTAATGACTTGTTTAATGAATGTTTTGTTGTTGAAATCGTTTAAGTCAAAAGTATATTAAGAATGGGGAATCTCTTAATATGTTTGTTTTCTTAATGTTTTGGTGTGAAAATCGGTTAAGTAAATGAGTATTAAAAATGGGGAATCTTTTAATATCTGCATTTACTTAACAATTGTTGTGAATGGAGTTAGTGTATGCTCATGAATTTCATTTGGTAAATTGTGCTGACCCGTGATAGGTGGCACCTCGGTAAACTGTACTGACCCGTGATAGGTGGTACGTTTACGATTTACTTTTTGGTAAGTTGTGCTGACCCGTGATAGGTGGCACCACGGTAAGTAGTACTTTGGCCTGTGATAGGCGGTACCCTTACGACTTACGCTTTTTATTTTGGTAAATCGTGTTGACCCGTGATAGGTGGCACCTCAGTAAACAGTACTGACCCGTGATTGGTGGTACGTTTACGATTTACGCTTTTTACTAAGTCGTGCTGACCCGTGATAGGTGGCACCTCGGTAATTGGTACTTTGGCCTGTGATAGGCGGTACAATTATGATTTACAGCCCTTCAAGGAGGGTTTTGGTTTGGAATTCCGAGTCCATGCATTTTGGCATATACGCATCGCATTAGGGTGCTTGGCACGCGAGTCATGTTTGATTCAAGTTATGTTTGAGTGTTTTAAACTTGAGATGTTATTGTGAATTGTTGGTTCTATTTGTCTGTGTTGGGATTGTCGAGTCAAGGTGATGCCATGTGATTTGTTGGTTCATCTTGTCCGTGTGAGTATTGTGTTGTAATTGTTAAGGTGTTATGTATTTGATTATGGTGTGTAAGTGTGATGGATTGTAAAACTATTTTTGAAACCCAAGTTGTCGTGGTAATTGTGTGGAAATTGCTAAGTACTATGTATTGATTATCGTGTGTGAGTGTGATGGATTGTAAAACTATTTCGAAACCCAAATTGTCGTGGTGTTTGTGTGAAAATTGCTAAGTGTTAAGATTTGGAGTTGTGTTTGAATATGATTGAGTTAGTTTATGTATTTTTTTTGGAAGAATTTACAGGGGAATCGATTTACCCAATCGATTTGGTAATGTGTTTTTTCAAAACCACTTCAGAAATCGATTGGATTCATTACAGGGGCTCTGTCTTTCACGAAATCGATTTGCCCAATCGATTGGATTCATTACAGGGGCTCTGTCTTGCACGAAATCGATTTGCCCAATCGATTGGATTTGTAAGACCCGTAATTTTAAATCCTAAGTTATACAATTTTAGGGTATTTTGTGTTAAATTGCTTAGGCTTTTAACCTAGTTTTCGGTATTTAGTGAGTCAAAGGCCGAAAATATATTTTTGGAAATTGGATTAAAATTATTTGTCGAAGAATAATTTATTTATGTTTCGAAGAATTTAATTCTGGGCGGTTTTGTTCAAAATATCTCAGGTTGCTGAAAATTGTATTTGACAATTGAGTTGCGACGAGAGTAGATATTTTTATTAAATTAGATTGAGATGTGAATGAAGTGAGGTGTGTAAGAGTTGTTAGATATCCGTTTGAGTTTGGTTTTAAATAATATAAATATATATGTATATGTATATAGATATATATATATATATATTATTATAAGATATAGATATATATATGTTAGAAAGGCAGAAAGGAACACAGGAAACAAAAGGGAAAAACAAAGCCTCACGTTTCTTCTTCTTCGTTAAGTTCAGTTTCCTTTCCTCGCCATCACTTTCTTCTTCTTCCTTCGGCTTCAAGCAAAAGAAACATTCCCTTGCTTCTGCTTCTCGCCCATGATTTTCTTCTTCTTCCTTTGGTTTCAAGAAAAAGAAGGAAAAGTGTTGGTAGTTTGAAAACAAAACCGCAAAACACAAACCTCCCCGTTTCACCTAGATCTAAGCTTCGTTTCGCGAAGAGATAGAAGGGAAAGTTGCTCACTACCACGCTACGGTGCTAGGGGACCAACTTTGGAAGCGGCGTTGCGAGCGGAGATTTCACCGGATTTACTCGCGGTACTGTAATCGCACGTTAAAGCTAATGTGAAGGTAAGGGCTCCTTCCAAACTTTTAGTTTGCATTTAGGGACTTACTTGTGGTTGTGTGGAAAAGAATTTTGTTAGGGTTAGAGTATTGATTTGGGATAATGTATCTGAGACTTTATGGGCAAAATCTTAGAGTTAGGATTTGGTTATATTGATGAATGTTTCGTGGTGAATGAATTTAAACTCTTTTATGGTTGACTTTGAGAAAATGAAACTTGTGTGTTTGAGGGGTGGATTGTGTTGATTTGTGTTCGTTGACTTTGACGTGTTCTTAATTGATACTGATGAAATTTGAGATTTGTTTTGTGTTGTTTGTGTGGAAAAATGATTTGATGTATTTTGGTGTGAGTTGTGAATTGGATTTGATAATATGTTTAAGTTTGTTTTGCATGGAATTTGAAAACCATTAAGTTAAACGAGTATTAAGAATGGGGAATCTCTTAATGTCTTGTTTACTTAATGTTTGTTTTGGAAAATCGTTTAAGTTAAATGAGTATTAAGAATGGGGAATCTCTTAATGTCTTGTTTACTTAATGTTTGTTTTGGAAAATCGTTTAAGTTAAATGAGTATTAAGAATGGGGAATCTCTTAATGTCTTGTTTACTTAATGTTTGTTTTGGAAAATTGTTTAAGTTAAATGAGAATTAAGAATGGGGAATCTCTTAATGTCTTGTTTACTTAATGTTTGTTTTGAAAATCGTTGGAGTTAAAAGAGTATTAAGAATGGGGAATCTCTTAATATTTCTGTTTGCGTAATTTGTGTTTGTTTGTGAAAATCATTAAGTTAAATGAGTATTAAGAATGGGGAATCTCTTAATATCTGCGTTTACTTAATGTTGTCGTGAAAATGATTTTGTGGAGAAATGAATTGTCGAGCCAAGGTGATGCCATGGGATTTGTTGGTTCATCTTGTATGCGTTGAGATTGTCGAGTCAAGGTGATGCCATGTGATTTGTTGGTTCATCTTGTCTGTGTTGAGATTGTCGCGCCAAGGTGATGCCATGTGATTTGTTGGTTCACCTTGTTTGCGTTGGGATTGTCTAGTCAAGGTGATGCCATGTGATTTGTTGGTTTACCTTGTATGCGTTGGGATTGTCGAGTCAAAGTGATGCCATGTGATTTGTTGGTTCATCTTGTCTGCGTTGGGATTGTCGAGCCAAGGTGATGCCATGTGATTTGTTGGTTCATCTTGTCTGCGTTGAGATTGTCAAGTCAAAGTGATGTCATGTGATTTGTTGGTTCATTTTGTCTATATTGGGTTTTTCGAGTCAAGGTGATGCCGTGTGATTTGTTGGTTCATCTTTTCTGTGTGGGTATTGTGTTGAAACCGTTAAGCGGTATGTTTTGAAATTGTGTGTAAGTGTGTTGATTCAAGTTTATGATTGAGTATTTGAACTTGAGATGTCATTCTGATTGTGTTGATTATGCTAAGTGTCACGTTTTGGAATTGTGTGATAGCATGTTGATTTTCAAAACTATTTCGAAACTCATGATGTTGTAGTGATTGTGTTATAAGTGTTAAGTGTTAAGTGTTAAGATTTGGTATTATGTATGAATGTGTTTGTGTTAGTTTATGTATTTTTGGAAGAATATTTAGGGAAATCGATTTCCCAATCGATTGGATGAGTTACAAGGACTTCGCTAATCTGAGAAAATCGATTTGGAAATCGATTGGCATTAAGTCAGTGGCTCAGCTACGTTTCCCAATCAATTGCCCAATCGATTGAATTAAGCCCAGAGTTCAAATTTCACTAAAAACCTTCAGGAAATCGATTTGGAAATCGATTGGCTTTAATACAGGGGCTCAATTATCCATTTAATCGATTTCCCAATCGATTGGCTTAGTGGAAATTCTTATTTTGAGTTAGATAATCGATTGCTCAATTGATTTATCAATGTTTTGGCCAGTTATGTATTACTTGATGGATTGGGAACATTATTTTGATTTCATTTACATTTGGCAAGCATTACATGAACTTTTAGCATATGGAAAATCCTTCTAAGATGTATGATAAGTTGAAAAGGTTATTGTGCATTTAAAAGCTTAAAAGTTATGTGTTAACTGTTAATTTCGGTTGGTGACCCTTTACAACTATTTTGGAAATCTGGGCTTTGCCCTCAGATGAGAGCCAGGATGATCCTACCGGTTCGTACCCTATGGATGGGAATGCTTGATGGGAGCTACGTTAGGAGGATCTCACGGGGCGCGTGGAGATCATTCAGGGTGTTTAGTTGTTTTGTAAAATGATCAGACTAGGTTGATATAGAGGGAACATATGTCTTTCTTTTGGGTTGCTTTTATTTTTAAATTGGAGGACTGTACCACCTTTGTTATGTAAATATTTTGAATTCATATTTTGAGAACTTTTTCCGTTGCTTGTAAATTATAATGACTTAATTATTTATCCAAAGGTGTTACCTTATTTATTTCTCTGTCTTATTTTAATTCCTTTTGAAAGAAAAAAATACACCCTCGCTAAGAAAAATGGGGTGTTACAGGATTCATTACAGGGGCTCTGTCTTTCATGAAATCGATTTGCCCAATCGATTGTCCAATACAGGGGCTCAGTCTTTCACAAAATCGATTTCCCCAATCGATTGATGTAAGTTCAGAGTTCAATTTTCACTAAAAACTTTCAGGAAATCGATTTGCCCAATCAACTGGCCCAGTGGAAAATCTTATTTTGAGTTAGATAATTGATTGCTCAATTGATTTATCAATGTTTTGGTCAGTTATATATTACTTGATGGATTGAGAACTTTTTTGATTTCATTTACATTTGGCAAGCATTATATGAACTTTTCGCATATGGAAAATCCTTTTAAGTTGCATGCTTAGTTGAGAGGATATTTTATGCATTTAAAAACTTAAATGTTATGTGTTAACTGTTAATTTCGGTTGGTGACCCTTTACAACTATTGTGGAAATCTGGGCTTTGCCCTCATATGAGAGCCAGGATGATCCTACCGGTTCGTACCCTACGGATGGGAATGTAGATGGGAATGCTTGATTGGAGCTACGTTAGGAGGATCTCACGGGGCGCGTGGAGATCACTCAGGGTGTTTAGTTGTTTTGTAGAATGATCAGACTAGGTTGACACAGAGGGAACATATGTCTTTCTTTTGGGTTGCTTTTATTTTTAAACTGGAAGACTGTACCACTTTTGTTATGTAAATATTTTGAATTCATATTTTGAGAACTTTTTTCCGTTGCTTGTAAATTATAATGACTTAATTATTTATCCAAAAGTGTTACATTATTTATTTCTCTGTTTTATTTTAATTTCTTTTTTTAAAAAAAAAATACACCCTCGCTTTGAAAAACGTGGTGTTACAAATCTCTTGGCCAAGGAGGTCACTTTTAAGTTCTCTGACTTTTACTTTAAAGAATTTAATTTATTAAAGGAAAAGTTAATTAGTGCTCCTATTGTTGTTGTCCCTGATCGTACTCTTGAAGCAGCTCAGAAAAATTATACCACCATTTGAAAAGAGTTGTTAGCAATAGTTATCGAAATTACCTTGTTCCTTCCAAAGTTGTTGTTTATACTGACTATGCAACTATTAAGTTTTTGCCTAGTAAGCAAGATGCCAAGCCCATGTTTAATAGATGGGTTCTATTGCTACAAGAATTAGACTTGGAAATTCGAGACAAGAAATTATCTGAAAATCTTGTAGTTGACCATCTACCGCACCTTGACCATGGTGTAATGCGACCTTCAGATTATGAGGTTCAAGGATATTTTTCCATATGAACACCTTATGACTGTTTCTGATGTGTCATGGTATGTAAACATTGTTAACTACCTTACATGTCTAGTTATCCGTCCACACTTCTCTTGTTTAAGGTATGTGGACACAAGGTAATTAAGTTGTGTGTTCCTATGCATGAGGCAAATTCTATCCTTGAACATCGTCACTCTAAAGAGGTTGGTGGCCACTTTGGATCTACAAGAACTGCATTTAAGGTATTGCAATGTCGTTTTTATTGGCCATCGATTTTTAAAGATGCTAATGATTTTGTGAAAGCTTGTGATGAATGCCAAAGAAATGGTAATATTTCTTGACGTTAATAAATGCCTTTGAATAACATTTTGATATGTGAAATTTTTTATGTTTGGGGCATTGATTTTATGGATCCTTTTCCTAAGTCTTTTTCGAACCAATATATTCTTGTTGTTGTGTATTACGTTTCTAATGATGCTAAGATTGTGATAAAAAATTTAAAAAAGAACATTTTTACTAGATTTGGCACTCCTAAAGCTATAATAAGTGACGGTGGCACCCTTTTTATAATAAACAGTTTGATAATCTTTTGAACAAATATGGTGTTACTCATAAGATAGCAACCCCTTATCACCCCAAACAAATGGTCAAGTATAAATTTCTAATAAGGAATTGAAAAGAATTTTAGAGAAATATGTTGGTACATCTAGGAAAGATTGGTCTTTAAAATTAGATGATGCATTATGGACATATAGGATTGCCTTCAAAACCACCATAGGTATGTCTCCTTATCAGCTTATTTTTGGTAAAGTTTGTCATTTTCCTATTGAATTAGAGCATAAAGCACTTTGGGCTCTTAAATTTTTAAATTTTGATGCACAACTTATAGGTAAAAATAGGTTGTTCCAACTACATGAGCTTCGTATTGAAGCTTATGAAAATGCCAAAGTTTATAAGGAACCCACCAAAAAATGGCATGATAAACGCATTCAATTGCATGAGTTTCAAATTGGGGAAAAAGTTCTAATTTATAACTCACATTTGCTACATTGTGTCCCAAATCTTTCCATCAAGGTCTCTTGAAGTCACAAAAGATGATGGTAGTGCCTTTAAGGTTAATGGCCAATGCACTAAGCGTTATGAGGAAAGACTTCTTCAAGTGAAGTGTATCATTCTCCTCAAGAATTAATTCACATTTTAGCTTACTGTTAGGCTCGAGATGTTAAACAAGCGCTTTGTAGGAGTAAAATTGTATTTACTTTTTATTTTTTCTAGTTTGAATTTATTATTTTTGTTGATTATTTTTGTTTTTAGGAAATAAAAGCTCCAACATCAAGCTTTTTCAAGGAAGTCACTTATACTTTCTCTCATTTATTTATTCATTTAGTCTACTCCAATATTATGCATTAACAACCATGCTTATTGCTAGTGTGCGAGGGTAAAAGGTGTTTGATTTAGTCTAAACAATTCATAAGGATTCTTGCTCAAATTAAAATATTCAATTATGATGTTCTTTATTCTTTAAACTTTGTCTTAGAATGAGACTTTGTTAGAGGACTAGCAAAGGTTAAGTGAGGAGGAGTTGATAAACCTATTTTTATAGGATTTTAAGATGGTTTTTACCCTCTATTTTATTTTATTTTAGTTTATAGTTTGATTTGAACTTGTTTTTATTTATTTATTTATTTATCGTATTTGTAGAATTGATTATGAGATGATAAAATAATTCAAATTGGTCTAATCTACTATGTTTTTAGTAAAAAAAAAATATCAAGTTTAACATTTCAACTTATGAGTACAAGAAGTAGGTTTGTTGCAAACTTCAAAGATTGAATTTTATGATAACAAAACATTTCCAATGAAGGGGAAAAGTGGTTGCCAAAGAAGAGAAAAGGTTGTAGCATAAAATTAAGATATTCTTGCTATCATAAGGAGAAGAAATCATAAACAGATGGAGGATCGACACACCATGAGTGCTTGGAGCTGGAGTAAAATGTCTCAAACTTTGGGGCAAAAAATTATATTCTTTGAGAGTTTTATTTCTTTTCCTTTTAATTGATGAACACTTCCATTATTTACTTTATTTTTTATATTTCAATGAGTAACTAAGCTCTCTTATAGGGTCTTTGGTGAATCTTGTGATTAAGATGTCTTTTTACTATGTCTATTATAAATTCTAATTTTATTTTAGATTTTTGTTATTTACTTCAATTAAATTATTCTATTGTTTTATTTACATGTTTGAGATAGTCGACTATGCATGTCTTAATCAATCAATTGACTAGTAACCAACTATAATTAATTGGTAGATCTATAAGATAATTGAGATTATGATTCTTGTATGATGAAACATAGATACTAATATTTCAAACACTCAACCTTTTGGTTCTTTATGCTTTCTCTTAATTATATTTTTTGTATGATGAATCAGAGAATTAATTTAGGAAAAAAATATTACAATGAATGACAAATCTTTGTTAATAAGTTTAAAGATGGATTGATAATTGAGAAAATAAATAAGAATCAATCAATATCACTATCTATTATATATATTTAAAACATACTCCCTTACTCTATTGCTGCCACCTCATAGTAATTTCTTCCATGTGTGCAAACATATATCACCACAACAAAAAAGCTGATGTGTACGCTACGGTAGAGAGTTTTCTTGTGTGTTGTGTTTCACCTTATTTTTCCTCTTTTAATTTTTCCCTCTTTTTAATTCCTTTAATCTCTAATTTTTTTACTATAATTTTTCTAATTACCCTATTTTCTACTAAGAATATAAAAAAAACTATGAAAATTAAAAAAATAACTACAAATTAAAATTAAAACGTTATTTTCTTCATCAACTTCTATCACTACACTATACAATGCTTAAATAAGTTGATGCACACATACACTAAAATGACTACATAAAACCACACAATAAAAGTGCAGTGAAACACATTAAAAAATAATGCCTAAAAGATCTGTTTCTAGAATAAATTAAAAGAGTCTTTATTCTCTAAGCCTCTCCATCACTTGTATGTATTTCTACCATTTTATCAATCAAAGTACAACACGTTTGTGTCACATTTGATTCTATAAATTCAATTCTATTCCTTAACTATTTAATTAATTTACTAAAAGATTAGAAATTCTTTAGTTGGATATATTAATACAAGTCGGATTTTTTAATGGAAAGACTAAATTAAATTGTGTCATATTCACCTAATTATTATAGCATAATATTAGGTTTTAGTGTGACTTTTATCTTCTCATTTTATCCTAATTTAATGTACTTTATTTAATTAAATATTGATTTTATACATACATATATATATATAAGGACAGAGGTACGCTTAAGAGGGGGGGTGAATTAGGTGTTAGGAGATTTTCTTATTTTCAGCGATATGGGAATTGAATTTTCTGTTTTAAGATAGTAACTGATAATAAATAAATGGCAGTAATTAAATGAACACAATAGAATTATCCTGGTTCCCCTTATGACCAAGGGTACACCCAGTCCTCTAGCACACCACAAGAGATTAATCCACTTATTGTCAGAAAATGTACAATTCCCACTCTGGGATTTCTTCTACAAACTTCTAACAATACTTCTGAGATAGCACACCATTATCTTAGATTAAGCTACTTTAAGAAAGTACTACTTTCCTTTACAAGTGATATAATATGATTTGGAATAAGGATATAAGAGAGGTATAATGATTTTAATCCAATAATACTTCAAGTACTTTGAGAACCTTTCTGAATTATATAAAAATGATATGCAAGTACTTATGAAACAATCAGAAATTTTGTTCAAAGTTGTTCAAGGTTTAATTGAAATATTGTGTAATGATTGATATGAAGTTATGGTGTATTTATACTCCATAAAAATCACTTCAGATTTGTGGCCATATATCTAAGAGGTTTGGTGAACAAATACAATGATTTGGAGCCATTTCAGATCTGAAAAATTGAATTGCTTCCAATTGTATTCAAATACAGGATTTATGTATTCTAATACAACTTTGTGTAATGTTCAGATTTATTCAAAATTTGTACCTTGTATTCGAATACACAGTCATGTAGTCGGATACAGATTTGTCATTTTTGCCACTGACTTGCTGTTTGTATTCGACTACAGCAGGTCGTAGTCGAATACAAATTTGAAAGTTTGGCTACTGACTTGTTGTTTGTATTCGACTACCGCAGGTCGTAGTCGAATAGAGATGTGGAGCTTTTGCTTCTAACTTAGCATCTTTATTCGAATACACTATGTTGAATACAACTTTGTATTTTGTCAAAAATATTAGTTTTAAGACTTTGTTAGTGTAATTTTGACTTTTGAAAATACTTTATATGCATATGTAAATATGAATGGTTCTCATGTATTTGAGCTATTGGTTGTATCATTTACCTTTTCATTTGAACTTCTAATATGTTTGAATTTAAAGTGTATCATAGATATTTAAGCTTCTTTTTTAGCTTGTTTCCTTGATCATAATAGTTGGTCTGTGTCTTCATCAAAAACATGTATTTTACATTCTCCCCCTTTTTGATTAGGACAAAACGTTGTTGTTTGAAGAGATTGCATCATTCTAACATAGCTCCCCCGTAATGTATGTGTGCTCCCCCGTTATATGTGATCAATTTAAAAACTTGTTTGAAGACCTAAGAAGGATTTTAAAGAAACAACAATACCAATTTTCTCCCCCTTACGACAAGATCAAAAAGACGGAAAAATATAGAAAACATACATATTGCAAGCATGTACAAACTAATAAAGGAAAAATAACACACAAGATAAAAAATGGAGGATGACATAATTTAGAATGAAGTTATGTTCAACTTAGTACATCATAATAGTCAACAAGTGTTAATGATAACAACACAAAACAGGACATAAAACAATCTACAAATTAGTACATAAAGCAAACTACAAAGCAGTATAAATAAATTTCTAGTATCGAACTACATGTCGACATATGGCGGGAGGTGAAAATGATCGAGCTTATCAAATAAACTACTAAGGTCTCGAGATAAGGCTTCATGGTTGTGAGCAATAGTAGTTTCGATGGTTTGAAAACGAGTGTCAATGGAAGTGGTCACATTTTGGAATTGAGCTATGATGAAGGTCTGTAAGGAGTCAAGTATGTTCATGACCATGCGATTGGAGAAATGATCATCATCGGAGGTTTTTTCCTCGCCATCTTCGTCAGCTTGGTCAGCAGCATTGGAGGGGTCAGCAATGTCCTCTTGAACGGCATCAGATGTTTGACCAAGGTCACCTTTATGCACATAAGATTGAAACTGCTCATTCCAAACGATCCTCATGCTAGGCAGGACGCCTAAATCCAGCAAGTTTTTCTTTGTGGGTGTATACATGACTTCATCAAAGAAGTCCACCCCAAATTGCAACAAGGAATTAATATATTAAGAGAAGGTAAACATCAAGGAATTAATTCTAACAATTTATTAAGAGGAAATTTTAGAACATGAAGAGAGATGGCAAAGTATATGTACCTTGCAATTTTAGAGATCGTTTTCGTTTGTGAAGATGTCAGCTAATTGATTGTGTGTATCCACAAACGTTACTTCAACATTACCTTTGAGCACATGATCTCACAGAAAGTGATGACGTATATCGATGTGTTTAGTTCGAGAGTGCATAATTGGATTCTTTGAGATGTCTATTGCACTGGTGTTGTCACATCTTAGTGGAATGCATCTGAGGTCTAGTCCATAATCACGTCATTGTTGTTTGCGCTAGAGAATATGTGCACAATAACTTCCTGTTGTTATGTATTCAGCTTCAGCAATGCTAAGGGCAACACAAGCTTGCTTTTTACAAGACCATGATACTAATGCATTACCTAAGATATGTCAAGTGTCGCTTGTGCTTTTACGATCCATTTTGCATCCTACATAATCTGAATCAGAATATCCAACTAGACTACATATGCTACCCTTTGGATACCATAGGCCTACATTGGTTGTTCCTTTCAAATATTTCATAATTCTTTTTACTCGATATTTTGATATGTCTATTGAAATATCTAATTCATCTTTATCAACATAGGTTCCGAAGCCCATTGGAGTCGTACTTTCTTTGCAGTTTTCTACTTCAAATCTTTTGAGTAATTCTTTACAATAGTTTGTCTAATTTATGAAGATGCCATGCTCGAGTTGCTCGATGTGAAGGTCAAGCAAACAGTTTAATTTTCCCATCATGGACATTTCAAATTCTCCTTGTATTATTAAAGAGAAATCTTCACATATGTCATTGTTTGTTGATCCAAATATTTATCATCAACGTAGATTTGGACCAATAAGGTGTGACCATTATCTCTTTTAATAAATAATGTCTTATCAAATTTCCCTTTTTCAAATCCTCGTTCACAATAGGAAGGTGCTTAATTTATCATACCAAGCTCTTGGAGCTTGTTTTAGACCATAGAGAGCCTTTTTTTTAATTTAAAAACATGTGAGGGATTTTTGTGTCTTCAAAGCCAGGTGGGTGTATGACATATACTTCATTAATGTATCCATTGAGAAATGCATTCTTCACATCCATTTGAAATAGTTCAAAGTTCATAGAGCAAGCATAAGCAAGTAGTAAACGTATTTGTAAGACCCATAATTCTGAATTATACTTTATGTATTTTAGTGTATTTTGGGTATTGAACTCGGAGGCTTTTTAGCCAAGTTATGAATATTTTGGGAGTTTAAATGACCAAAAAGATATATTGATGCCCGATTAAAATTACTCGTCGATAAATAAATTAAATTAACTACGGTGAATCTGTTAAGAAGAATCTAATTTTGGGAAGTTTCGTTAAAAATATCTCGAGTCGCGACGATAGTAGATATTTTTGACTAAAAGTGGTTTGGAGAGGTTATGGGTGAAATGGTAATTTTAATAAATATCTAGATATTTATTAAGTTATAATTAATATATATATATATATATCTGTGTGTGTGTGTGTGTGTGTGTGTGTTTGTTTGAAGGGAAAAAGAAGGGAGATAGAAAAGAAAGAAAAGGAAATAGAAAGAAAGGAGATTAGAAGGAAGGAAAAGGGAAAGAAAAGAAACATTACGTCTTCTTCTTCCTCTGCCTCGCAACATTCCTCTTCTCCCCCTTTTTCTTCTTTCATTGGTTTTGCTTCCTTTTTCTTTCTTTGGCTTCAAGAATAGAAACCCAAGGATTAGTGGGTAAGAAAGCAAGGATTTCTCAGCTTCATACTTCCTCGTTGTTTCGAAAACGAAGAAAAACGGTGTTAGGGATTTCAAAACTGTCAAACACAAACCTCCACGTTTCATCTAGATCTAAGCTTCGTTTCGCGAAGAGATAGAACGGAAAGTTGCTCACTACCATGCTACGGTGCTAGGGAACCAACTTTGGAAGCGACGTCGCGAGCGGAGATTTTACCGGATTTACTCACGGTACCGTAATCGCACGTTAAAGCTAACGTGAAGGTAAGGTCTCCTTCCAAACTTCTAGTTTGCATTTAGGGACTTATCTGTGGTTGTGTGGAAAAGAATTTGTTAGGGTTGAAGTGTTGATTTGGGGAAAATGAATTTAATGCTTTTATGGGTGAAATTCTAATGTGGGGTTTTGGTGATATTGATGAATGTTACGTGGAAAATGAATTTAACTCATTTATGTATGATTTTGAGTAAATGAAATTTGATGTGATTGAGTGGTATGTTGTGATGATTTGTGTTCATCGTATTTGACGTGTTCATAATTAATGCTTATGAAATTTGATATGTGTATGGTTGGATTTTGTGGAGAAATGAATTGATGTGTTTTGGTGTGAATTGTGAATATGTTTCAGTATGTTCTGTATGGAATTTGAAAACCATTAGAGTTAAACGAGTATTAAGAATGGGGAATCTCTTAATGTCTCCGTTTAGTTAATGTTGTCGTGAAAACCATTAGAGTTAAAGGAGTATTAAAAATGGGGAATCTTTTAATATCTCTGTTTACTTAATGTTTGTTGTGAAAATCGTTTAAGTTAAATGAGTATTAAGAATGGGGAATCTCTTAATATCCTTGTTTACTTAATGTTTGTTTTGAAAATCGTTTAAGTTAAATGACTATTAAGAATGGGGAATCTCTTAATATCCTTGTTTACTTAATGTTTGTCATGAAAACCATCAGAGTTAAACGAGTATTAAAAATGAGGAATCTTTTAATATCTCTGTTTACTTAATGTGTGTTGTGAAAATCGTTTAAATTAAATGAGTATTAAAAATGGGGAATCTTTTAATATCTGCATTTGCTTAACGATTGTCGTGGATGGAGTCAGAGTATGCTCATGCATTTTCATTCCTTTTGTAAATCGTGCAGACCCATGTTAGGTGGCACCTTGATAAATAGTACTTTGGCCTGTGATAGGCGGTACACTTATGATTTACGTTTTTGTAAATAGTGCAGACCCGTGATAGGTGGCACCTTGTTAAATAGTACTTTGGCCCGTGATAGGCGGTACATTTACGATTTACGGTTTTTTGTAAATTGTGCAGACCCGTGATAGGTGGCACCTTGGTAAATAGTGCTTTGGCCTGTGATAGGCGGTACATTTACGATTTACGTTTCTTTTTAGTAAACCGTGCAGACTCGTGATAGGTGACACCTCAGTAAACGGTACGGGTTCGTGATAGGCAGTACGTTTATGGTTTACGCTTTTTAGTAAATCGTGCAGACCCGTGATATGTGGCACCTCGGTAATTGGTACTTCGGCCTGTGATAGGCGGTACAATTATGATTTACGGCCCTTCGAGGAGGGTTTTTGTTTGGAATTCCGAGTCCATGCATTTTGGCATATACGCATTGCATTAGGGTGCTTGGGACACGAGTCGTGTTTGATTCAAGTTCATGATTGAGTGTTGAACTTGAGTTGTCGTGGTTATTGTGTAGAAATTGCTAAGTGTTATGTATTGATATTGTGTGTAAGTGTGATGGATTGTAAAATTATTTCGAAATTCAAGTTGTCGTGGTAATTGTGTTGAAATTGCCAAGTGTTATGTATTGATATTGTGTGTAAGTGTGATGGATTGTAAAACTATTTTGAAACTCAAGTTGTCGTGGTGATTGTTTTGAAATTGCTATGTGTTATGTTTTGGAGTTGTGTGTGAATGTGATTGAGTTAGTTTATGTAGTTTTAGAAAAACATTCAGGGAAATCGATTCCCAAATCGATTCTGTGAAAAACCATTTATAAAAATCGATTTGCCAATCGATTTGATGTATTACAGGAGCTCAGCTATTTTGACAAAATCGATGTGCCAATCGATTTTGTAAGTATGTTTCAAAAAAACCAATTACGAAATCGATTTCCCAATCGATTGTTGTGTCTCATGTTTTCTTAAATCTTGAAAAGATACTGAGCTAATCGATTTACCAATCGATTTGGACTATTACAGTAGCTCAGCTAATTGGACAAAATCGATTTGCCAATCGATTGAATTTGTTACATAGGCTCAGTTATTCATTCAATCGATTGCCCAATCGATTGACTTAAGGCCAGAGTACTGGTTTCACTAAAAACCTTTATTCAAATTGATTTCCCAATGGATTTGCTTAGTAGAAACTCTTACTCTGAGTTAGATAATCGATTGCTCAATTGATTCATCAATGGATTGGTCAGTTATTTATTACTTGATGGACTAGAAACTTTATTGTGATTTCATTTTTATTTGGCAAGTATTATATGAACTTTTAACATATGGAAAACCCTTTTAAGGGGCATGCTAAGTTGAAATGTTATTTTGTGCATTTAAAAGCTTAAATGTTATGTGTTAACTGTTTATTTCGGTTGGTGACCTTTTACAACTATTGTGGAAATCTGGGCTTTGCCCTCATATGAGAGTCAGGACAATCCTATCGGTTCGTACCCTGTGGATGGGAATGTAGATAGGAACTCCTGACTGGAGCTATGTTAGGAGGATCTTACGGGGCGCATGGAGATCACTCAGGGTGTTTAGTTTGTTTTGTAGAATGATCAGATTAGGTTGACATTGAGGGAACAAATGTCTTTCGTTTGAGTTTTGTTTATTTTAAATTGGAAGACTGTACCTTTACTAATATTGTCAGCATTACATGTTATTTTCAATGGGTTCCATGTACCACTTTTTGATGTGTAAATACTTTGAATTCATATTTTGAAAAACTATTCTGCTACTTGTAAATTATATTGACTTAAATACTTATCCAAAGGTATTTCCTTATTCATTTCTCTGTTTTATTTTAATTTCTTTTGAAAAAAAAAATACACCCTCGCTCTGAAAATCGGGGTGTTACAGTATTGCTTCTAATCTTGCTACTGCAGCAAATGTTTCATCAAAGTCAATCCCTTCTTCTTGATTATATCCTTGAGAGACCAATCATGCTTTGTTGTGGACAACTATACCATTCTCATCATGTTTATTTTTAAACACCCATTTTGTACCAATGATGTGTTTATTTCCAAGATTAGGAACAAGTTCCCATGTTTTGCTTCTTTTGAATTGGTTAAGTTCTTCTTGCATGGCAAGTATCCATTGATCATCTTTATGTGCTTCACCAACTTTGGAGGGTTCGATTTGAGAAACAAATGCCATGTTCAAGCAAGCATCTTGTAGTTTTAGCCTTTTTGTGACTCCTTTGTTGATATCACCTATGATGTTATTAATTGGGTGATATTTATAGGTTCTCCATTCTTTAGGAAGATTATCATTTTGCTTTTCAATGTTGACTTCACTTTCTTGACTTGGTTGATCAATTTGATGTTCTTTGCCTGTATCATTGCTTTCAAAATCATCATCATCATAAGAAATAATATTGTCCTCTTTCATGGGGTTAGTTTCATCAAAAGTTACATGCATTGATTCTTAGTCTAATAAAGTTCTTTTATTGAAGATTCTAAGAGCTTTACTAGATAAAGAGTAACCAATAAAGATACCTTCATCTGCTTTTTCGTCGAATTTTCCAAGGTTGTTTTTACTGTTGTTTTGCACGAAACACTTACATCCAAAAATGAGGAAGTGAGAGATATTGGGGTTTCTTCATTTGTAGAGTTCATATGTAGTTTTCTTAAGAATCGGCTGAATGATTACTCGGTTGGAAACATAGCATGTTGTGTTTACAGCATCTGCCCAAAAATATTTTGGAAGGCTTGAGTCGCTTAGCATAATCCTTGCGAGCTCTACCAAAGATCTATTCTTTTTCTCAACAACCCCATTTTGTTGTGGTGTTCTAGATGAAGAAAAATTGTGGAAAATTCCATTTTATTCATAAAATTCTTCAAATGAGTTATTTTGAAATTCTCCACCATGATCACTTCTAATTGATAAAATTTTGGCTGATTGTTCATTTTGGACTAGCTTGGTATAGTTATTAAATGCTTTAAAAGCTTCATTTTTACTTGCCAAAAATAAGATCCAAGTGAACCTTGAGTAATCATCAACAATTACTAGTCCACATGAGTTTCCACCAAGACTTTTGGCTCTTGATGGACCAAACAAGTCCATATGTATTAACTGAAGTGGTCTTGAAGTTGAAATAAAATTTTTAGGTTTGAAAGAAATCTTTGTTTGCTTACCTTTTTGACAAGCGTCACACAATTTATCCTTTATAAATTTCATTTTTGGTAAGCCTACAACAAGATCATGCTTGAACAATTTGTTTAAATGATCCACGTGAATATGTGCAATTCTTTTATGCCATAGCCATGCATCATTATTGTCGCTTACCAAAAGACATTTCATTTTTAAGGATAAAACGTCAAGATTAAGTATAAAGATGTTTTTGAAACGCTTATCGATAAACCACATATCCCTTTGATTCAAGAGTTAAGGCTGAAAATTTTGTTACATCACTCGTCATATGTTTTGAGCATCCACTATCTAAGTACCACATATTTGAGGTACTTTGTGTGCATACCTACAAAATTAAAATCAAATTTTATTAGGTATCCAATGTGCTTTGGGTCCTTGATGGTTAGTACCTTTCTTTGCCCACACGTAATTCCCTTTTGGAACACTAATGTTTCTAATGTGAATGGCATTAAGTGTGTGACCATTAAGACCACAATAAGAACATGTAGGAGTGAATCTATTTTTAGTAGCATGTGTATGAGATTTATTTTGAATTATTCTCTCTTTATATTGATGATCCTTTTTCATAATTATAATATTTTCTTGATTGGATTGATTACTCGCTTTAACAAAAATGGTCATATTCAAGCTTGGTTTATCAAATTTTGAGTATCCAATACCACTTTTGTGGTTTGAGTATCTTTGCATATTTAAAACATTTTCCAATCCTATTTGTCCCTTTTCGTATCGTTCAATTATTCTATTTAATTGAACAATCTTGAAGGAGAGGGAATCACATTTATTGCATGTAAAGTTCTAGTTTAGTTTTTCAGAATTCTTTTCCATAATGTCAACTTTTTCTTGAAGACTTGAGATTTGTCTCTTTTATGTTGACACTAGTTTAAACAAATTTTTACATTCAATAAGTAGTTGCTTAATGGTGTTTTGAGCATTATTATATTTTATAATCAATTCACTATTAGTTTTATTATGATGAGGGGAGTCTATGTTACTAACCTCTTCTTCTTCATCTGATTGATGTGATGTCATCAATGCAACATTAGTGCATTCTTCACTTTGTGTTTATGAAGATGAACTCATTTTGTTGTCTTCCCAAGCTATGTATGCCTTCTTGAAATCATTCTTTTTTATGGCATTTTTCTAATAAGGTTTGGACAATCTGCCTTGATATGTCCTTGCTTCCCGCATTCAAAGCAAGTGAAGTTTTGATTTGCAGTAGAACAATCTTTCTTTTTGAAATTTTTCTTTTTGAAAGTTCTGTCATTATTAAGAAACTTACCAAATTTCTCAACAAGGAAAGTAATGTTTTCATCTTCATCTGAATTTTCATCTTTGATTTGTTCTCTTGATTCGATCTTTAGAGCAATGTTTTTGGTCTTCTTTTCTTGACTTTCATTTTGTTCTAACCTTCCAAGTTCGATTTCGTGTTCTTGAAGTGTTCCAAATAATGCATAAAGAGACATTTTGGATAGGCTTTTCTTTTCAAATATTGTTGTCACTTTTGGTTGTCAGGCCCTTGTTAATGATCTTAATACTTTTAGATTTAATTCATCGTTGGTGAAGATTTTTCCAAGTGCCGACAAGTGGTTGGTTAAGTGAGAGAACCTTTTCTGTAGGTCTAAAATAGAATCTTTGGGCTGCATTTGAAATAATTCATATTCTTGTGATAGTGTATTAAGTTTAGATCTTTTTACCTCAATGGTGCCTTCATGAGTTACTTCTAGCGTATCCCATATTTCTTTGGCTGTTTTACAGTGAGATATATGGAAAATTCATCCATTTCTAGTGTTAATTGTAGCATGTTTTTAGACTTCTTATCGAACAACACTTTTCTTTTATCATCATCAGTCCAAGGATTTTTTATCTTTATTTCTTCTTTGTTGTTGATGACTATTTTTGGAATGTGAGGACCATTTTCAACTGCATCCCATATGTCGTCTCCCTGTGCTTCAAGATACGCTTGCATACGTATCTTCCAAAAATCATAGTGCTCTCTAATGAAGCATGGTGGTTTGTTACTACTGCCACCGTCTCTGAAAACAGGTTGTGCGGAAGCCATGAGTAATGATCGAGGAGTAAGTTACCTGAACCTGCTCTAATGCCAATTGTAAGGACAAAGGTACGCCTAAGGAGGGGGTGAATTAGGTGTTATGAGATTTTCTGGTTTTCAGCGATATGGTAATTGAATTTTCTATTTTAAGATATTAACTAATAATAAGTAAATGGCAGTAATTAAATGAACAAAATAGAATTATCATGGTTCCCCTTATGACCAAGGGTACATCCAGTCTTCTTGCACACCACAAGAGATTAATTTACTTATTGTCAAAAAATGTACAATTCCCACCCTGGAATTTCTGCTACAAACTTCTAACAATACTTATAAGATAGCACACCACAATCTTAGATTAAACTACTTTAAGAAAGTACTATTTTCCTTTACAAGTGATATAATATGATTTGGAATAAGGATATAAGAGAGGTATAATGATTTCAATCCTATAATACTTCAAGTACTTTGAGAACCTTTTTGAATGATATAAAAATGATAAGCAAATACTTGTTAAAAATTAGAAATTTTGTTCAAAGTTGTTCAATGTTTGATTGAAAGATTGTGTAATGATTGATATGAAGTTATGGTGTATTTATACTCCATAAACATCTCTTCAGATTCGTGGCCAATGATCCAAGAGGTTTGATGAACAAATACAATGATATGGAGCCATTTCAGATCTAAAAAATTGTATTGCTTCCAGCTGTATTCGAATACAAGATGTATGTATTCGAATACACCTCTATATAACATTCAGATTTATTCAAAATTTGCACCTTGTATACAGATTTTTCATTTTTCCCACCGACTTGTTGTTTGTATTCCACTACAACATGTCGTAGTCGAATACAGATTCGAAAGTTTGGCTACTGACTTGCTGCCTGTATTTGACTACAGCAGGTCGTAGTCGAATACAAATGTGAAGCTTTTGATTCTGACTTAGCATCTGTATTCGAATACACTATGTTGTATTCGAATACAAATTTTGTTTCAAAACTGTAAGTCAAAATTTATAACAATTCAGTTACAAAATATGAATTGTCAAACAATTGCAAGTACACATCAAATACAAATAATTGCAAATAAATTACTTTAATTTCATGTCAATTAACACAATAAAACAACAAATTAAAGTAATTTAATTTCAGTAAAATCATATCTATTTAAATCAGACTCCCTCATATTATTGTTGTCACCTATTAGTAATTTCTTCTACTTGTGCAAACATATCCCACTTCAGCAAAAACGTTGATGTGTACGATCTATTAGAGAGTTTTCTTGTGTGTTGTGTTTCACCTTATTTTTTTCTCTTTTAATTTTTTCGTTGGTTAATTCTTCTAATCCCTAATTTTTTTAAACGATTTTTTCTAGGTTTTTTATTATACTTTTTCTAATTACCCTCTTTTCTACTAAGATTATTAAAACTATGAAAATTAGAAAAATAAGTACCAACTAAAATTAAAACATTATTTTCTTCATCGACTATTAAAATTAAAACTGACCAAAATTCAAAGAGACATGACTTTGTCTAACATTTCTAAATATTTATATATTATATACATTTACCAATATGCAAAGTAGAAATCAAATTCAATTTTTTTCTCCCTCGCTTTACAAAACAAAAAATCTCACGTCTCTAGAATACAAGCTTTTTAAAACAATTCTGATGGACAATAATTTTCTTGAACATGTTAATGATCATCGCGATAATTGGAGTATCAAAGTTCGAGTTGTTCGCATGTGTACTATCTATACCACCCAAAATGAGGATAATCAATCTCTTTGGACATGATTTATTGGATGAAAAGGTATACAGTTACAATGATTGAATATTTTTATTTGCATTCAATTTCGTACAACATTGAAACATATAATGACGATGAAGTGGGGATCTAATGTTCAAGTGCAATTACAATTTTTTAGGTTTTACCTAATTCATAATTCCATGACCATATACTAGTATGTACATAATTACCTATCTACTTGCCTAGCACCACATATATACATACAATTATATATGCAATTATATGATTTTGTAGAATTATACTTTATAGATCTAATTGAGAGATTATATACATAATAAATTTAAATTTTGATTATTTAATTATTTATGAATTTTTTAATATAAAAAATAAGATGTAACTTAAAATTTAGACAACAATTTAAACAGAAACTATCATTATCACTATAGTTGCTGTTGTAACATCATTGTCATCATCATCATCAAATTTAAACTCTACATTGAAACATATGACATATGCATTTTCATATATAATTTTTCTACCTCTTCAAATTCTAAACATTTTACATGGGTCATATGTTTACATCTATAGAATATAAAATTTATATAATTTCAACAATTTATATATAATTTACTAAAAATATAGAATTTATATAGAATTTACTGAAAATTTATGAAAGAGTATTCATCAATGACATTGATTACAAAAATTATCTCACAAAATTAACTCAACAAGACCAATAATACAATTGTCCCTCATATGACATGACATCAAACTACCTTGCACCTAAGGATGAGAATAGACCAGGCCAACCGATAGAGGCCTACTGTCTAGCCTACGTCAGGCTCAGGCCAGGCCAGCCTTTTTTTTAAATAGATAAGGGCATGACTTATTTAGTTAAAAAGGTCAGATCACATTACACATAAGAAGCCTTTAAGACCTCCTAGGCCGACCTATTTAAATAAATATAAATAATGTTTTTTTATTATTATAATTGTTATATTAAATTTTGATTTTTTTTGTTATATATATTCAACTTTTAGTAATTCACGGATATTAATACTATTTAGTTTTTGAAATATTTAAATGTATTATTATAAATATAATTTAAGTAGAATATATATAAAGTTGTATTCTTCAAAATGTGATGTTTAATATCAAAATAGAACTTAATTTTATTGACATATTAACTTGTTAATCTATTTAAAGATATGTTAGATTACTTATTCAAAAATGTTAACATGAAATAGGATTTTAAGTAGACTAACAGACCATACTGGTCTTCTATCAAGGTCAGACTCAGGCCTAAAAATTAAGCCTATGACAGGCCACATGGCAGGCTTAGGCCTTGAATTTTTTGACAGGTCAGACTCAGGCTTATAAAAGCATATCTTAGCCTAGCCTATTCCAATCCCCACCAATTTATCACATAAAATTTTACTTTTCCCACCTTCATTTTGTTTAACTCATAGCTACGACATAAGTTTATTTTTTATAGGTTCAATATTCAATTGAGAGTTTTAGATCAAACGACAACAACAACATCCACTATGTTTGATAAAGAAACTCAAAAACTCTTCAATACAACAACAACTTAACTTTTGGAGAAATAAGACACCATAAACATATCATCCACTCTACAAATCTTTGTAACCGTAAACTCATCTTTGAAATAAGGTTGTTGGATAAGAACTTGAAAGAAGGATCCCAAACATAAATGATTTTGTCCTGAACAATGCGTATAAAATCACACAATTAAAAAAAAAAAACATTCTTATGACATTTTATTCCCTCCAATAACTAGGAAAAAAACAAATTTTTATGGACAATTAATAGAATTTTATTCCATTCCAATAACTAGGAACCCAAATAACGTAATAACGAGAAAGATGACTGTAACATCTCAAATTTTATAATAAAAATTTTCTTAATGAAATAGGATTTTAGATAATTAATTTGATGTTAACTATTTTAGAATATATGTGGATAAACTTTATGACTAAGTTTTGTTATATGACTGTTTTTTGTGTTGTGTTAATTTGTTACATATTTGATTAAGTAAGTGATATAATTAATAAATGTTATATTTTATTAATTTATATATTTTTTTATAAATAATAGTATTTAGTGTACATATTTTAAGGTATAAATTTTTTGGCGGTTCTACATGTATATGTGCTTTCGGATTTAATACGATATTTGTTGAATGGTTGACTAATGTTAAGTGTACATATAATTATAGTTTTTTTGCTTCTAAACATATCATATTTTAATTATTTATTTACAAATAATTATCTTGAGGTATTAGTAATATTGATATTGAGTTTCTTTATTTTTATATAGTTGCTATGTTATGATGATTTTATACATATTTATTTTGATTTCATAATTAATATAAATTGTTGGTGTTATATTTATTTTTTAATTTTATTCTTATAAAGAGGATGTACTCTTATGTGATTATTTTGAAAATATTATAGTAATAATTTTAGTTATTATTTTGAATATGAGAGTTTTAGTTAAAATTAGATTTATCTATATTAAGGATAAATAATATTATGCTAGATGAGTATTTTGGAGAAAATGTTTCTAGAAAAGTAAAATAAATTATTTATTTATTAAGGGCTTTTAAAAATACTAGAAAATAAATTTTGGACCTAACTACTGTTCACACCCCTATTTTCTACTTCTAAATATTAATTTAGGCTATTATTGGTTGAATTTTTCTTTCCTACACCGGCGAGTTGCTCATTACACCCTTATTTTTGTCTCAGACTTGACTGGTTTGTGTTAGGCCTTACAACTTTACTCTTGTATTTGTACATCTGCTATTGACACCTCTTCTTCTACAATTAATAAAATAAAAAATGAAAATCAAACTAATGGCAGCCAAATCGCAGCAAACTATTTTTCTCTCAAATTCACTTCCAGCAATTATTTGCCATTTTAATCGATCACAACATCTATCCAACAAAAAATCGACCACTGAATCCATTTGTGGTGTCAATTTTATCGATTGTGGCTCTGTTTCATCATAAAAAGTTGTCTTTCTTTCGTTGGGCGAGTTGTTTTGGTTGATTCTAACTACCACGTTTAATGTCTAAAAAAAATGATATCGTTTTTGGATTCCTCTCGTTGAAACCTTCAAGAAACACTACTCATTTGCATTTTTTGGTGAAGTTGATATCAAACCCTTTTCGGTGCTACGATGAGTCGGTAAGACTTTTTCTATAGTTTTTCTCGTCGTTTTGACTCCATTTTTACTCCTAAAATTATTATTAATTATTTAACATTTATTTTTATGCTCCGCATAATTTATCAATTGTGTCTCGACGATTTTGTGAACTCACTGTTTATTTGGATTCGCTTATTTTACATTGTCGATGTGCAATTGAAGTTGAAAACTTCCATTGGTTTTTGTGTTTGAGAAAGCGTCTAAAGAAGGTAAGGATTGAAATAACGTTTGAATTCATAAGTATAATATATTGTGAGATGAACGAAAAACCGTATTTATAAGGTGTTGATTGATTTAATTTTGTTAAATGTGTGCTATTTGATATTGTTGTGATATTGAGTGTCAAATGAATTTTATGTATATGTTTGATTATACAGATTAATGTGATGTGATAATAAAAGGTGAAATCATTGTGATAATTTTATGTGATTATGATGATGTATAATTAATAATAGTGATGTTATACATTTGTGAGGAGTTTGTGTGATAAGATTAATGATAATGATGTTGTGAATTTATGATGAGAATATTGAAGTATCTTCATAGTTGGTGAAATAGTTTTGATTCCAATTTGTGTTTGAGATGACATTCTTAATGGACTATTATCACTTTTGAAACACATCAATCACAATAAAACAATCAAAAGGAAATGATGTGATAATAATTTATCTTAGATGATTTGATGTTATCGTAAAATGTATTGATTTTTCATGAGTGATTTTGACTTTTTAATGTGATATTTTCTTGAACAATTTTTGTGTAATGATACGGTACTATTATGATTGTTTGTGTGTTCTTCTTACTTGTAATATACTGCCAATATGATTTCAAAACTCAAATCGTTCATTGTTTGTGTCTGACTGGCTTGACCCTGAGTTTGTAAAATCACAATTATTATAGGTTAATAAGTTTTGAAGTTTAAATTTGGGAGAAACTTCGATCTGATAGGTGATACCGAGAATTAATATTTGTAATTAGTATTGTATTTTTACTTATTTAATTAGAAATGACTTTTTGTATGAAAACCTTTTAAGTACTAATAAGTTTTTGGAATTAAATTAAGAAATTATCGTTCAGTCAAGTTTATTAAGATTACACTATTTTCATTGAGAAATAAAGTTGAATTGTTACATGTGTATTTAGAGGAACGTGTTATCCTAAATTCGTTATAAAATTATTTATTTCGTTCGAAACAAATTTTCTTATAGGCGGCAAATTTTCCTTAAAAAAATATAGTATTTTTGAGTTAAGGGTGTCACAATGACAAATCTTTATCCAAACGAAAAATTAAGGTACAACAGAGCAATAGAAACGTTCATATATCATCATCAGATAAAGAGACAATCAAGACATCAGTTTTTTTTAAAAAAAGATTGTGGTCGAGCATATTACATCCAAAAGAATAAAAGATGAATGTATTTCCAACTATTTCACTTTAATTATTTAAGGAGAACCAAAAAAATAAACCAAAAGAAAAACAATCAGGGGTGTAATGAAATTGACCAATCTAAAAAATAATAAAAAATTGAAAATCGAGAATCAAAGATGAATGTATTTCCAACTATTTCACTTTAATTATTTATAGTTTCAACAATAAAGTAATACATTTTATATCTCAATTGTATACCAATTGAGTCTATCTCTTAATTCCAATTATCAAATACATTACTTCAACATTTGACATTTCCATCAATATCAATATTAATATGTTACTTCATTTATTCAAGTCATTCTTCTAATAATGAATCTTTTCTTATATAAATTACATTGATATTGTATATATATTATTGATATAATTATTAAATTGTGAATCATTGGACAATTGGAATATAAAACTTCATATTTGAATATTTAAAACAAAACAAAATGTATACAAACAATTAATCATCTTTTTTGTTTTTAATAGTATTTTTAGAGTGAAATCACTTATATTTTATTTTAATCTTTTTA